>APFE031051251.1:0-38182 GCA_000404065.3 Pinus taeda | reverse complement strand
CCCCCCCCCCCCCCCTCTTAGTATTATTTCCAACATAGAGTATAGGTATGAATTTGTTCTCCCACATAAATACCTCATCCACTCCTTCAAAATAGACTAACTGCCCTTGCTTCTGCACAACAATACATGTCCTGATAGTGCATCTCGTGATGCCTTAATGTTTTATCATTTCTTTGTTTTCTGTTTTAGCTAAAGGACACTTGGACTAATCCTTCATCTTTCCATTAAATTTAATGCACAAGTAGCACACTTAATTCCTTTCAACCTACTAGGATTGATATTTAAAAACAACAATCTCATCAATTAATCTCCTACCTCAAGCAATGGAATCTGTGTCCATCTCTCAACCATTTTGAAATAGTCACAATTATTTACAGCCAAACACTATTCTACTAAACAATAGAGCCGATACTTCTTGAAATTTCTTTACACTCTAACTAATAAAAAAATTGAAAGCTCTTTTGGTTATATCTTGTTTACATGGTTATGATGTCTTGAAAATCCTTTTTAACAAGCAACATGATGAAGCAAGAGGAGATGAACAAAAACCAAATTAAGCTTAGAACTAAATGGTTGGTATCTATCATAAGCATCAAAACACACTTATTTCTTGATACATGTCATGTTGCTCAAATTAAAAAAATATTAAAAACTAACTTTTTTTTTTTTTTTGTTATTATAAAATAAATTAATAGATAAACTAAACGTATATAAATCCAACAAAACATGGCACAATATTCTCAATCAAAGAGATTTCCCCCCCACTTTACCATGTAGATTCTTATTGTCTAAATATGCTTTGTTACAATATCATGGGCCAATACCATGACTTATCAATACCCCATGCCCAAAAAACTATGAGTTGCTCACTTCATATGACACTTATTTATATGATCTATATTTTTAATTAATCAATAAATTAAAAAAAAAAATTTAACTACTTTAAAGATAAATATCTTTTTTTAATTTGTGTAATCACTATCAAATATATTGAGTAAAAATTAAATCCCATAACCATATATAAATAATTATTTTAAAATTAAAATTTTAGAATAATTATTATTATTTAAATTAACATGATAAAAGACCGATTCCAAAATAAACACTATTAATTAGTTATTATTATTTTAAAATTGAAATACAAAAATGCACATTATTATTGAATATAAAACCAAAACAAATTAAATTATTTGCATGTTATCTTTTTTTAAGCCATAAATCAAAACAGAACAAAACCAAACAAAGTGCAAACTATTAAGCTAATGTGCTTAACTTTCGGCCAAAGGGTATTTATTATATTGACTCCGGGTCCGATAAATTCAATTTAACATTGAATTTGTGACAATACAATACATTAAATCATCCACAATTTGAGTTTGTGACCACACCTTAAACATTGATATATTTTGGTAGAGTACTCATTGCACGCTTTGTCCGAAGTGGTGATTACTGGCTTTGTTCGAAGGATAGTAGTGATTTTGTGGTAAAATAATATTACATGGAGTTATAGAGTGGAAATTTTTAATGGCCTATAAGAACAAGGTCGTATAGGTAGTGTTTCTTGCTGCTAAGTTTAATTATAATATAAATGTATTTTGTTTAAATTTTTAATGTAATTTTTTTTTGTCTTTTACATTAAAGAATTTTGAAAATATGAATGAACTTTCAAATTTGAACAAAAGCTTAATGTGAAGTTATTCTATGTCTTTTACATTAGATGTTTTTATTGATTGGTTAAATCAATAATCTATTATTTTTATTTAATAATAATAATTTTCTTGCATAAATATTGTTTTAGTTATAATTGGATTTGTTTACAACTCATTACTTTGCTGTGAGTTGTGAATTTTGTAGTTTTTTTTTTTTTATATGGAATTTATATACATGTACTCAAATATACATGATTTAATGGATAAATAGTGGACCGTGCTATTAACTATTTTCTAGCTACATTATATTTTTAGTTTAGTTGTGAACACGATATCACTTATAGTTGTCTAGTTACATATTTGTTTGGTTTGATATTAATGTGATTGTAGAATACAATGTTTGTCGTGAACTAATAATTAAAACATGTTTTGGATTCCTAATGAATTACATTATCATTGGAGTTCAATTTTGAAGATAATACTACTTACACGCAAGGTTATGACTTTATTTTGATGTAATTGTGAATAGGTTTTTAGTCTTATTGAATGGTTGTATTATACCTTTTTGTCGCAGGTATAAAAAGAAAAACAAGTACACTCATGTTTTTTTTTTTCATTTAATTTTGAATCTAAAATAAATTAATGATTGAAAATGGTGGGCATTTATACATGTAACATTAGTACACCTACTATCAGCCTTGGAATGAGATTCTCAATCAATAATCGAATGAAAATTACCTAAATAATTTTGAATATTAAAAATAATAATAAATATATATTTTATATAAAATAAATATAATTTTTTTCATTAAACAGAACTAATTAACCCTAAATGCATTTAAAGAATGATCTATAAGTCGCCAACATTAGGTACAATAGTAAGACTCGCTATATGTTGGAGGCCTTCCTATGGCTAATCAATGATAGGAATTCACGGAGGCCTTCCTATGGCTAATCAACGATAGGAATTCATTTTTTTCTTGCTTTCGCGGATACACATGTAGGTAATAGAGAGTCATATGGCTTTTAGTTGATTGGCTACGGGATAGGAAGGGTAGGAATTATTATTTTTATGGATGAGTAGTCCATCTAGTGGGGTTTTTTGGAATTTTATTCACAGTGAATTTAGATGTATCTCTGTTTTTTGTCTTTTCTTAGGTTAATATATACTTTATTTGTTCGACACTCTTATGTTATTTGAAGTGTATGACAACGTGAGAAATGTGCATTTAAGACCAAATCGATGGATCCAAAAGTAAATTAAATATTCATGTGAGTATTAAGGATTGTTGTCATGTTCAGAAATCAATTGTCCTCTCACATGGATTAAAAAAATATTTATTGAATAGGGCATCATCAAATTCCCTGTATGTAGATCCCTTGGAAACATTTATTTATTTATTTTAATAATTTGTTTACTTAATCTTAAATCCTTACCATATATGATCTATTAAATATCTCCCCTTTATGATAAAAAAAATTTCAATTTATTATAAATATATTTAACTATAATTATTTAGTTTATTTTACTATATTTAATAGGAGTTGTCTATAATGCGACTTTTTGGAGATTCCGGTGACGGAATCCGGCGGAAGAAATGAGGTTAGATCTTGATTTTTAGCAGTTAAAATGGTTTTTTAACTGCATATTTGGATTCAACGCCGTGAAAAACCCCTGGGAGCCATTGATTGTGCAGAAACTAGCTATCAAACTTGGGATTCCAATGAATTGCTGCCGGATTTTGACCGGAAAACTGCTATTTAATATAATATTAGTTTTATTCTTATTCCCTTTTTTCCAATGAATTGTTTTATCTTTTTTATATATATAGATTTGTTAATAGATTTATTTATAATTGTTTTTTATTTTCATTATTTATTAATTAAATATATTTATATTTTATTCTTAAATTTATTACTTTTATTGTATTTATTTAATTGTATTATTATTTAATTATTTATTTCTAAATTATTAGATTTTATTGTATTTTTATACCTTTATCTTATTTCTAAAACATTTTATGATTTTTATTGTCTAGTCATTAATATTTCCGGCTAGAAAACTCGATCTTCTATTTGTCTTTGTTGATCTGATCCCCCAATAATGTTCTTCGCATGTGGTGAAATAGGGGTCTCCAACTCTTCAATTTAGCTCCAACACTCCAACTACGGGAGCGTGCACTTCACATCGAGGCTGGCATGACTTCAGAATGTGCCCTTCTTGGCTATAATGAATATCTTAGATCAAACTCCCTTCCAACAAAGAAATTTTATGCCCATGTCGTCATAAAGAAATGATACATGATTCGGTAAGAGGAGAATGTTATCGACTCCGTCAAGAAAATACCTCCAACCAACTCAGACAAGGGTCCTCGGCCTTCAAACTAACAGTTCGATCAAAATAAATTTTGGCTCCCTGTTATATAGTGCCCATTCAATCCAGTATATAATGCCATTAGATCCATATGAAGATTTGTTTTTATACCATATCACATCAAAATCTCGTCATTCATTTATTTCATCATGATGATTAACCACGGAATATGTACATTATCACTCGAAGATTATTGGAGGATTCGATTTGATCCAATTTGTGACAGGAGTATTTATTGTTGTCAGTGCAAACTTTGTACATTTCGCTGGAGGATTTGGTTCGTATTTACTGTTGTCAGTGCATTGAAATCATTGTCAAATAAGAGCATGACCAATAGAATTAAAAAAAAAATAAAACAATTTTTTTTTGGTTTTGCAATGTTCACATTGGAAAAATATTTTTAATTTTTAGTCAAGAGCTCACTAATTTGGTAGTCAAGGACTTACCAAATGCGTAATACCTGCCAGCGGCAGGATAATAAGTAGAAGAAGAATAAATGGTGTTGAATCGAGAGAGTCATCAGGGAAAGACCCTGGGTTCAGGCACAGGAGGCCAATAGTGGTTCGCTGTAGTCTATAACAACACTGGCATTTTCACCCCACCCCAGAGGGAAATGAGTCTCACCCGAAGCGCGCCAGAACCAAAAGGGAGAAGGGTTCATCATGGGGTCAAGAGAATTTCCATCGAGCACAGGCGATAACGCACATATGCATTCATAATACATGAAACAAAGATAACAATACCCATAACTCATACACATGGATCCATCATAAACAACACAAAACTAACAACGTCCTTGCATCAATCTATGAATATCCGTTTACATGCAAGATGTAGACTATTTAAAATTTTAATAAGCTCACAAAACATGATGCATAATACATTATATGTCACGACGCCATCAGATCTGGTTATATTAATCTAACAGAACATAATACATCATAGTTCATCATTTCGCCATAAACCATACATAGAATACCTGGCTCAGTAGATCGGGTCAGATCAGCTCCGCAACCCAGTGCCTCGGATCCCAGCTCTTCCTGCTTCAGCTTCTTCACTTTCATACCTCCTCGGCAACCGATTCCCCCTGTGTCTGGTGGGTTCAACAACAACCTTCTTCCTTTTATGTTCTTCCCCTTTTATATCCTTCCTGGTTGCTTGGACTGCTAGTTCTCGCTCGGATACTTGCCCCCTTGGCTGCTTCTGTGCCTTCTCATCTCCTCAGCTGCCTTTGCCTTCTGCTGCCACCTTGCCATCACTACTCCACAATTGTTCATTCCACCACCCAACCGTTGCTGCCATTTATCCTTTCCCACCCTTCGGTCAGTCAAAACTGGTCAAAATCATTCAAAATTAACGAAGGCTCCAATAGGCCTCGACCACAATTTCTTGACTCATCCCCAAGTCAAGTCATTTCGACCTCTGGCAGTTCTGTTGCTGCTTCCATGTGTTCTACGAGTGGTGGCTGTGTTGCTACCGGTGCTGTCTCCACTGTCTGCTGTGCCAACGCCTCTGCTGCTTTAATACTTGCTTGAGGAGTAGGCATCTCTTCTGTCTCGATCCTAGCTTGTGGCATGGCATTTGTTTATGTATCCCTTTCTTGACCTTGTGGCTCCTCTGTTCTAAACGAAGGCTCCAACTCTAGGACTACAGTATTTGTTTGCTACCTGAACTCATTGTATTGTTGAATTGGCAGGTCCCAGTTGGCGAGGATTGCGTTGGCACCCTGTGTGAATGCCTCGACCGATTGTGATGTTAAAGTGGTTTTCCACTATCTCTGTAGGTCACGCCATTGTTGGCCACTTGAGTCGCATGCCTCGTTCAAGAGCAGAACCTGCGTATGAACCGGGGGACGTAGGTCTTGGATTATCCTTTTTGTCCTCGCCGATTCCTCCTCAATGTTGTCAGCCTGGGCCTAGAGGATGTCGATTTGTTCGGTTATTTGCTGGACCTGAGCAAGGTCTGTGTAGTCACTTGCGTTGACAAACATGGACTAAATTTTTTCTCTTAATGGGTAGACCTGGTGGTTCTTTAGAGCTAGACTGCTTGACCATGTGTGGACCTTGCTCATTAAGGCGTATCCGTCGGTGAGGGCTTCAACTAAGGTTTGTTTCTTCATTTCTAGCTCCTTGACCCTGCCTTCAACCATTCACGCGTAGATTTCCACATGATCTGGTAGTGTGGACCTGACTGTCTCTAACTTCCACTTCATTTCCGCATTTGTGGTTGCCAAGCGCATGCACACCGTCTGTATATGATTGCAATAATCGATCAATGTGTAGGCGGACATGTCCGCTAGTGCTTCTGCGTTGGCTTAAGTGACGGTTGGCCATATGTATTGGAACCTCTATGTAATCTGATCCACCTAGGCTTGCAATCCTGTATTTGCTTCCCGTAGGTGATCTCGGTCTTTGTCACTGCAAGAAATTGCATCTTCTGTTGCTCATGTTCTTTGGCCAGGTCTTTGTGAAGGCTCTCGGCCTTGTGGGCTACTTGCTGAATAAAAGAAAATAACTCGGCTGATGACCAGTGATGGAGTGTATCAACTTGCATTGTATCTGGTTCCGGGAATTGTTGTTGTAGGGGTAAGCTGCTTGCAATGGACTTATCAGAATGGGAGGCAGGTGAATGTTCTTGTTGGGATGGTGGAGTAAACTGTGGTGTGGCTAGAGTGATGTTAGGGTTTGGAGGGACTGTGATCTTTATAGGGAGAGCGGGCAAGTTTGGGGCAATACTTTCTCCCTGCCAACTGGTATCCAGGAGTCTCCCAGCTAGTGGGTCCAACCCAAGAATTGACATTGTACTATCTGTTGGTGGCATCCCCATGGTCGAGATGGTGCCTTCTGTCCGACCGATAGACTAAACTTCTGCTTCCGCAGTAGTTCGCCGGTGGCCGAATGGGAGGATCTCCGATAAGGTTGTAGAGGTGGAAGCAGTTTGTGGGGATGACTCCTGCGACAGTTGTACTATAGTGGATGTGGTGGCAGGGATCTCCTCGACTATGGTAGTTGCAAAAATTGGGTGTTCAACCTCAACAGTGAGGTCGACGACTGGAGCTAGAGGGTTAACTTTCGGCTTTTTGGCAGCCGAATTTTTGACTTGGGGGGTGCTGATAACTCGCTTCTTCTGCGGCTTGGGTACCGGCATCGGGGAGGGAGCCTGGGCTACGCCCGCGGGAGGTGCCATTGAGAAAGGTGGCATTACAATGGGGAACAACATGGTGGAACCTTGAAAATGCTCGGGATAGTCACTCTCACCTGGCTCAAAGCTTGCGATTGTCCTTCTTACTTCGAACATTTTCTCTTCCATTTGGAGCAGCATTGGTTGGAGTACTTCATTTACTGCCCACTTCCTGCTGCTTTCTGCACCATCTCCCTCTCGGTTCTGTGGCATTAGAGCTCCAAACAGGTACCTAGGCTTCCATTCTCTCACCTCGCAGGCCACTCCCGACTAGGAATCCACTTCCCTGCATAAGGCTTCCTCTGTCAGGCTGAACCTCTGCGACCTTAATTTAAATGTGGTGGGGTTGACACACCGCAGTCTTAGATAGGTGTGCATGTGGGAGGCACCGAACCAGAGCTCGCCTGAGAACTCATCCAAGAGAGTCCTGGGTATTCTCTCCATGGACTGGATGCCATCCACCATCTGCGCATACCAGCTCTTCAAAGCTCTTTCGTTGATCTCATTTGTGTTGGGATCCCTCGATGCCCTCCATGGTTCATACCTAAGCGCAATTAGTTGGTCTTCAACAATGGTTGCCATCTACCTCTCTGGTGGTGGCCTCCATTTCCACATTGCCAGTGCCATTACCAAGTATCTGAACACAAAGCCAGTGCTCCTCCAGTAGACATCCTCACATGCCTCGAATAGTTCGTTGAGCACAAAAGCTGACCAATTGAGTATCTCTTCCTGGCAGCAGTGTTCTGCTATTGAAACGATGTCCAGGGTGCACTTGTTCCTCTTGAAATGCCTCATTGTCTTCCCTGCAATAAGGTAGTGGGCGAACCTGATGTTATCTTTGTTGATCTTGTCCAGCTTCGCGCCCTTCCCCCCTCACTCTGTCCCATAGTGGGCGTAGATGTTATCTTTTGTCTGCTTCTTCCCTCGCTTGGCCCCAGCCTGGAATGCTGTGCTCACTGCATTCCCAATTTCTGCCAACCCAGTTAATCGATAGATATCTTCAACATGAATAGGGTATTCCTTGTCCAACCATAGCAAACCTCCATGCATCCTGCTTGCCAGTAACTTGGTGCACTGCATGGCGGAAAATTGGGTGCCGAATATAGGCAAATTTTGTAGGTTGAACACCATGGACCTCTGTATCCCTATGAATTCCTCTATGATTCTGGAGGTCTTGGTGCCATCCTCCATTTGAAATTCTTCCGTGTATACTTCCCTCATCATCGCTGGAAACTGGAATTCGTTCGTGAAGTCGTTGTCGATGAGATTCGACCTCTCATACTTCCCATATAGGTCATCCACCACTTCAATTAGCTGTTTGTGGGATTGATATGACTCCTTTTGCCATTATTCCTCTTCTATGGTAAATAATCTGTACTGGTGGTCTCTTGCTTCTCCTCTTCTGCTCCTGTTCTTTCGAGTGATCCTGGAATTATTCTGTTGTTTGAAACTCTACCGTTCCCTACATTCTCTTGTGCTTTATGTGGCCAACTCTGACATGACGTCCCCTGATTGACGAGGCTTTAATCAACTAATTGCTTCGATGACCTTTCCATGTATTCTAGCTGTATTTTGCTGCTGTCGGCTGACTAGTATGTGCCAACTATGACATGGTTTGGAAGGTAGAGAGTCGGCTGCATGGTGTCTTTATTCTATCGCAATGGGCTTATTTATTAACTAATTCTATGCTTAATGGGAAAGATTTTGTGACCCTATCTTGACAGTTGCCTTATTGATTACTTAATTGGGAAATAACCACTGGTATGATGGATGGGACGGGTACTTGTGCAGTCATCAATTTTGGAAAATATTTGGACCTACGTGTATTCTGCTGACGAGGGTGACATGTGTGGCTACTATCCCTACTGACTAGGCCTACCAATGCGGTCTGACGCTATATGGCCACTAACACTACCCCCTCCAACCACAAATGGGTTGCGGTATCCCAACCATGGCCGCAACCTTATTATTCGAAAGTTTTTTTTTTACTTGCAGAAGAGTTTTAGGCGTGCATCATTCACCTATCCTTGCAGTAGGACTCCATCCAGTTGCGCGAGTCTTACCACACCCTATTATTTTATTTCTGCGATTATGAATGGGCCTAACCAATGCATATGTAGTTTTCTCGGGAACTTCAGGAACTTGCTGCCATAGAGGAGCACTTGGTTTCCAACTTCAAATGATTTCTTCTTGATGTGCCTATCATGCCAAGCTTTCTGTCTTCGTTGCTCAATTGATTGATGGAAATCCACTAGGAATCAGGTTTCATCGAGTTCCATCAGTTGGCTCAGCTTGTTTCGCAAGGCACTGCTATCCGTCATTCCTGTAGCCTCTGAGATTAACATGCTTGGCAGTATGAATTCCGCTGGCACCACTTCCTCTCTGCCGTAAATGAGCTGAATGGAGTTTGTTTGTGGAGTCTTTTAACTATTGTCTTATATGCCCACAGAGTCGTTAGAATTCTTTCATCCTAGTAATCCCGGTTGGTTGATACGATTTTTGTTAGCCCCTTTTCTAGTATCTTGTTAAATGCCTTTATTGCACCATTTGCTTGCGGATGATGATGACTACTATTGTTATGCTGTACCATAAAATTTGTTAGCAAAACTTCAATTGTTTCGTTCAGAAAGTGACTACCTTGGTCACTTGTAAGGCTCCTCGGGCATTCGAACCTTAAAATGATATTTTCAAAAATGAATTTTGCTGCTATTTTTGTTGTGCAATCTTTCACTGGCGCGACCTCTGCCCATCTTGTGAGGTATTATGTTGTCGTGATATGTATCGCTCGGGAGTGTCTTGCTGGTGGAGAAATTGTCCCAATGAAATCTACCACCCACTTATCAAATATCTGGACTGTATGGACCGGGTGTAGTGGTAGCTCATCGCGTCCAGAAGGCTTACCAACCCTCTGACAAACATTGCATTCTTTGGAAAACACCTTCGAATCCTTATGGATAGTGGGCCACCATAATCCGACATGTAGTATCTTCCTTGTGGTAGCCTTGCCCCCTACATGGCCTCCCGCGACCCCTGCGTAGCACTCCCATAGGATGACTTCTCTTTCATTCCGCATGACACATTGTCTGAGTATTTGGTCCAAGCCCATTTTGTAGAGGTGTCTCGCTATGAGCTGGTAATCTACTGCTCTAACTACAAAGTGCCTCCTTTGTATTGCCATGTATCCCTATGGGCAATTGCCTCTTGTTAGTAAAATAGCAATCTCCTCTAGGTGATCGGGTATGGCTTCTATCCTGAACAGATTGGCATCGGGCAACCGATCATCTATTGTTCTGTCATTCTCCCCTGTTTCCAGGCGAGACAGGTGTTTTGGCCCTACATTCAATCTGCCTAACTTAACAACCACTTCAAACGTGAATCCTTGAAATAGTAACAACCACTTGCATATTCTCCCTTCTAATACCAACTTGTTTACTAGGTACTTTAGTGTAGAATGGTCTGTGAAGAATTTGAATGGTGCGCCTAGCAAGTAGTGCCTAAACGTTTGGAGAGAGTAGACCATTTCTAGAGCTTCCCGTTATGTTGTTATGTAGTTCTTTTCTACCGTGGAGAGCTTTCTACTCGTGTAGTATACTGGATGGTCCATCTTTTCTCCTAGTTGCACTAAGACTGCTCCTACCGCTATTCCAGATGCATTGATGTGTATGTGGAACATTTTGTTCCAGTCAGGGTACACTAATATGGGGGCACTTACTAACCTTTCTTTCAGTTTGTTCAGTGCTTCTTGACAATCCGTGGTCCAGATGAATTCCTCCGTCTTCCTTAGTAGTTTCTCCATTGGGGCTATTATGGTTGCATAGTTTTTGATGAACCTTCTATAATACCCCGTATGGCATAGAGTTGCTCTTAGTTGCTTCATGTTGCGGGGTGGTTCCATATGGACAATTGCTGCTATTTTGGAAGGGTCTACGTAGACTCCATCTTTGCAGACAATATGGCCCAGTAGAGTTCTGAAGGAAACTACGAAAATTCATTTCTTCAAATTCAAAGAGATCTGTAACTGTCTGCATCTTTCAAACATTGCTCTTAATAGGCTGGTATGCTTCTTCAGCAGGCTGTATACTATCCAGTCATCCATGTAAAATTTTAGAAACTTATGAATGTAATCCTAGAATGCAGCTATTACAATCCTTGAAAAAACTGCTAGCGCATTCTTTAATCTGAATGGCATTACATTGTATGCATACGACCCCCACTCCGTTGTGAAGTTGTTTTCCTTTTATCTTCTTTGGCTATTCGGACTTGGTGGTAGCTTGAGAACCCATCTATGAACAAGTATGCCTCATTCCCCGCAACATTGTCTAGGACTTCGTTGTTGAAAGGCGTCGGGAATGGGTCGTGCATGCATACATTGTTCAGGCTTCTGTAGTCAACACATACTCTGATCTCAGTCGCATCCTTCTTGTTCTAAATAACTATGGGTCTTATCCAGTCAGCTTCATCTAATAGAAATATGATCCCTGCATCCAACATTTTGTCAATTTCCCTTTTAACTTTTTATTTTACCCTTGGGGTTCAATCAATATGGTCTGTGCTTTACTGGCCTGACCCCTGGTTTCAGAAGATTTTCATATCTCCCAAGTTACCTTTTATCCCCTTGAGTTTTGCTACTAAAGCTGGGAACAAGTCCTGGTATTCTTGTAATAAATCAAAAATTTCTTTAGTGGTCTGTTCGTCCCAATAGTCTCCCATTGATGTTATCTTGGGTTTATCTTCTGTCCCTACATTCTGTTTTCTCAGTTTCACTGGTAGGAGATGTGCGCCTTCCATTGAGGGGTTCTCCCAAATTCCTCTTTCTCCCTCTATTTCTTTGAAGGCTAGGTGTCTAAGCCCATCCAACCCATCCTCTTCTGGTTCTACATTAATTTTGTTGCAGTTCACAAATCTTGGCGATTCCATATCATACAAGCATTGCAGAAAGTTTTCTTTGTGCTCCCCTTCAACTAGGGTATCTAGGGTGAATAGAGCCCCCTTTACCAACTGAAGTACCTCTGACATTTGTGCTTCACTGCTTTTGAATGAAAAATCACTGACAAACTGTGCTTCCAAGGCCTCCTAGCTAGCCGTTTGTCATCATAGCTCCTCCTGGATGTACCAAGCCTGGGGGATGGTGCTGAGGGTGTGTATAAAAGCATGCATCCACATGCTCTTTGGTAGTCCTAGACTTTCCTAGTTGGTTGTGCAATCTTTGATGTGCTCCTTGGGACTTGAATTCCCCGTGTATTCCTTGTCGTCTTGTGGCCGATCTTCTTTCTTGCTAAACCTCTCCTTCATTGCTTTCTTAGCATCCTTCCATTCTTTTAGTACTCGGCAGTGCACCTTCCACCACCTTGCTGGCGTTGCCATTAGTGCAATGTCCAGCAAGGGAATTCTCTGGCCTTCTAGTACATCCTGGTCCACCCTGTCTAGGAATCGATCTATCAGCTCAAGGCCATAGTACTTCGGGTTGTCGCTCCTTCCCATGTCTCCCCAGTTCACTCGGATTATCATTGCACATTGTTGGGTCTTGGTTCGTATCCACCCTGTTGCCATGCATCCCATGCAACTTCTAAACTAGCTTTTGAGCTTTGAATGCTTCTCCAGCTAACTAATCCTCCAACTGTAGGATTTATGTAGTCCTCCCTTTTCTCTGCCGTGAGTGTATACAGCTGATCTAACACCCCTGGTCCTCACTGTCATCCATTGGCTCTGTAAACCTGGGCCCTTGGTAGGGGTCAAACGGCTGGATCACCCTTAGCCCTTCTGCTTCGAAAATCATCAGTTCCTTCTCCAAATCTATAACAACATAGTTTTCATATGCCGAGTCAATCCCCAAGAGTGTTGGATATGGGTCTTTATCCCCCATAATATCTATTACTTTGAAATCGGTGTGTGTTTTCACTGCTGTGACATCAACCTTTATGTTTTCCAATCTCCCGATAGGCAGTATACAATATTGATTCGCCATTCTTAATTGAATTGGCAAGTACTTCAGCCGTGGCTTCCCCATTGCCTCCCAGATCTTCCTGGGTAGGATGTTTACATCCAACCCTAAATCTAGCATGGTTTCCTTTATCTGGAATCCTGCCACTTGCGCATTGATTAGAACTCCTTTCCACTTCTTTTCTTATTCCACTTCACTCTCCTGGAGGCTTTCTCTGACCAATTTTCACATGGTTGTCCTGCGTCCTCTTTTTCTATGGATACCACGACCTTTAAGCTTTTCCGTAATTCCTTTAGCATGGCCTCATCTTCAACAATTTTTAAGAATAATTTAAACCATTCCCCAATGGGCTGGGCGGGAGTGGGCCCATGGAATTGCGGTCTTCTGGTGTCCCTATCTTAAGTCATTACCTTAATCAATTTAGTTGCTTCTTGATAATACTTCTTTTGGCGCTCGAGATGATATGCCCTTTGTGGTGATGATGCTTTAACGATCACGGACGGTTCCTTGGCGTAGTGACCCCCCTTGTCTTCTTCCCTCCTTGGGTGACTATATTAATATTTGTTGCGAGGAAACCCTCGTTAGTCTGAGGCTCAACATTCACTAGGTTAGCCCCTCGCTGGCTGGTTCTCTCCTCCCATTTCGCAATGAGCTTTGGGTAGTCCTCCGTCGTGTGGGTGTTAACTCTGCATTGCAAACACCATGGTATTCTTGAGAGTGGGCATTCCCTTGTGACGTGTCCCTCTTGATCGCAGTTTTAGCACCTTAAGGGTCCTCCACCACTCGTTCTTCCTCCGCGTCCATTTCCTCCTCACCCCCCTTGACTCGCTTCATTGACCCTGAATGTGGAATTTTCCAGCCTTTCTGCTAGAGCATCCAGTGTTGGGCACTGATCGATGTGATGAGTGGTCGATGCGCATAACTCACAGTAGTTGTTATTGGGGATATTAGAATAATTTTGTAGAATTGGACACATTCACGGCAGGTGTCCGCATGTTCTACAAATCTCGCAGAAGTCTATGTTATTCCTTCCTGGGAAGGGTCCTTGCGCTCTGATTACCACAACTCCTATGGTGGGAGGGGTTCCTGATGACCTGTCCACCCCCCCTGTTTGGTTAATACCCCACAATCGCAAGCACTTTGTCACAACGTGCCCTTCCACCAGGCAATGGGTGCACCAAAAATTGGGTCTGGCCGATCATATGGGCTGGAGATCTCCCAACTTCTCAGTTAGATTTGCAATATGGTTTTGTAGGCCCGTGATCGCCGGATCTTGCAGATTTATGCCTCCCCAGTATTCATGGGGATATCCTGCCATTGCTTCTATTCAAGAGGCTTGTTCTAATGCATCCTGCAGGGTTCCTATATTCTACTGTGTTAGTGGTGTTCTGGTTAGGGGCAAGAGTGCCATGATGAACCAGTCCCATTGGTGGTTCGGGTCCAAGGTGTAACTAAGCTTGGAAATGGCATCCTTAAACCTTTGCATGAGCTTCCAAACCATCTCACCCTCCCTCTGCTTAATTTATCACAACTCTGATAACCACTTCTGATCTGTTTGTGGTACCTTGAATTGCTGCACAAATCCCCTCTTAATATCATCTATGGCGGGGTTCTGGTTTTTCTCTACCCACTTTATGAACCAGTGCAGGGCCCGTTATCTTAGCGTGGTCTAGAATTCCACTGCCTGAATGTTATCCAGAGTTTGACGGGCCCTCCATATGGCTTCGCAGAGGTACCAATGTTGCTCCACATCCTCGTTCCCCTTTCATGCAAATTCTAGGTATCTAGTAAATGATCCCGCCATATTTCTCCAAGTATTGGCTAATAGCACAAAACCTTTGCTTCTTGGCTGTAGGGATCCTTGTAGTCCCAAGTTACTACTGTAGCTGGTTCTTGTATTACTCCCAATATTGATACCGGCCCTGTATTTCTCCCGCGCACTGTATACTCGCGCTGCTTTGGCTAAGTTAATAATAAATTCTTCTAGATTGTGATAAGGTACTAGGGGAAGTTAGAGGAAAATGCCACTTATGTTTCAGGGTTGGGGCTACTGAATTTTGATGTATACTTGTTCCTTGTCGAACAAACTCCTCATCCCATCACCCACATTGTCGTCATCTTCATGCCACCATGGGTGCTGATCTTGCGATCATACTTCCGCAACCTTCAGGGAGGATTCCCCATTCGTCCCTTGTTGCGATTCCAATTCCACAAAATTCCGAGACAATCCTCGTCCGGTTTCCTATTGTGATCCTATTTTTGCAACTTGCAGAAAACATCCTTCCTCCTCTTCCTGATTCCAACATCCCTTATTCCTGCATTTGGGTTGCCTAGCACCTTCCTTTCCCTTCATCTCGACTCGGTGCTTTCCCATCACCATCCTATTTGGTGGGACCCCCTCCTTCTTTTCCTTAGGGCTTGAGCCACTCTTGCCTACCACTTGTCCGCTAGCAGCGCCCTCCTCTATTCTCTAACACCCCTAGCTTGTTTCAACCCTTCTGCATCCATCCGCTCGCAACATCCCTATCCCCTTGTAGGCAACATTTCCCCCTTTAATTCGTTCCACTGATACTGGGGTTTTTACGCTTCCATCCCATCAGTGGGTACAGATAGCAGTACTTCTTCTACCAAAAACATCTTAATCCATGTCGACACTTACCCTATCAATCCCCCCCTTAGCTCGGAGTTAAACACCGCCTCTGCCTTTGAGTATGACTGATAGCTTTCTACCGCGAACTCGACCACGTATCCCTCCACCATAGTCTTCGCCCAGAAATCAACTGCTCTCATCTGCTCATCATCCAACCATTATAATAATGCAGTGTCAGACGAAGTCCAACTATGGCGGACTGTCACCGAGCCACTCGATGGAATTTGTCGCTTAAGCTCCCTCAACTAATTGTACAGGTCCTCAGGGAACTTGCACCACAAAATTTCATACTGGTCATCTAAGCTATCAGTGTATAAAATCCCCTCACGTACCTTGCCAATCAGTTGGTTCCTGCGAGCATCTTTCTCTGCCACAAATTGATCTTCTTTGTAGTTCCACCAGTTTCTGATCTCTCTTTTAAACACCCTCAACACCATATTCTGAAACAATTCTCCTAACTTCAAGTCCTGACAACGAAACCATTTATTGGTTCGAGAGAGTCATTAGGAAAAAGACCCTGGGTTTAGGCACAGAAGGCCAACAGTGGTCTGTTGTAGTCTAGGACAATGCTGGCATTTTCACCCCACCCTGGAGGCCAAGGAGTCTCACCCAAAGTGCGCTGTGACCAAAAGGGAGAAGGGTTCAACATGGGGTCGAGAGAATTTCCATCAGGCACAAGTGATAACACACATATGCATTCTTAATACATGAAACAAAGATAACAATACCCATAACTCATACGCATGGATCCATCATAAAAAACACAGAACTAATAACATCCTTGCATCAATCTATGAATCACCATTTACATGCAACAGGTAGACTATTTAAAATTTTAATAGGCTCACAAAACATGATGCGTAATACATTATATGTCTCAACGACCATCAAATCTGGTTATATTAATCTAACAAAACATAATACATCATAGTTCGGCATTTCGCCATAAACAATACATAGAATACCCGACTCAGTAGATCGACTCAGATCAGCTCCACAACCTAGTTCCTCGGATCCCAGTTCTTCCTGCTTTAGCTTCTACACTTTCATACCTCCTCGGCAACTGACTCCCCCTGCGTCTGGTGGGTTCAACAACAACCTTCTTCCTTTCTTTTCTTCCCCTTTTATATCCTTCCTAGCTGTTTGGACTGCCAGTTCTCGCTCGGCTGCTTGCTCCCTTGGCTGCTTCTGTGCCTTCCCGTCTCCTTTGCTGCCTTCCTTCCACTGCCACCTTGCCATCACTCCTTCGTAACTGTTCATTCCACCACCCAACCATTGCTTCCATTTGTCCTTTCCCGCCCTTCGATCAGTCAAACCTAGTCAAAATCATTCAAAATTAACGAAGGCTCCAACAAATGGTGCAAGAATGAATAATATAGAGTCAAAGTCCACATATGTCCAAAATAATAATAAAATTCTTGGTGCGTAATATTCCAATGGAGAGTCAAAGAATAAATCCTTATTATTGATGTGCAAGAAAGAAGATGTTATAATGAAGATCTGTGACAAGCACAAAAAATAGACAAGTTCCTATCTTTGTTAGGTAAATATCAACGATGCATGTGAATAAATGGAACATAAAGGGGTGTGTTATGTTTATGATCCAAGTGACCAAAGTACATGAAACCAATGATTCTAATAAAGATGATCACCATGTATTAAAGCAATTCAATGTTGTATGAGGTGCTATGAATTCCACTTAGGAGAGAAATTTATTTATTTTTCCATTAAGTTGATACTTGGAGTAGTGCCAGTCTTGAAAACCCCTTATCACATGATCATGCCATAGTTGGTATATTTAAATATACAGTTGAAATAAATGATGGATAAGGGATATATTAGACCCAACGGGTCATCCCGGGGAGCCCCAATGTTGTTTGTGAAGAAAAGGGATGACAGGTTGTTACTACGTATTGATTACCAAAGCTAAATAAAGCCATGATGAACAATAAATACCCGGTGCCAAGAATTGATGACCTATTTGACCAACTAAGATGGGTTGCGTGGTCCTCTAAAATAAATTTGAATCTGGTTATCATTAGGTCCAAATTAAAGATGTAGAAATCCACAAGGAAATGTTCTGGACAAGGTATGGACATTATGAAGTTATGGTGGTGCTATTTGGGCTCACAAATGCCTCATCCACATATATGTTCCTGATGAAAAATTACATCAACCTGTATTTGGATAGGTTTGTATTGGTTTTTATGGATGACACCTTGGTTTATTCAAAAACTAGAGAAGATAATGAAAATCACTTGAAGGTAGTGTTGTATTTGTTAAGGGATCACCAATTGTATGCCAAGAACAAACAAATGTGACTGCTTCTAATCACAAGTTCAATACTTAGGAAGTGTCATTTCAAGGGAAGGAGTGGCTATGGACCCTAAAAATATTAAGGCCATAATGGAGTGGCCTACTCCCAAAAATGTCACAAAGGTTATATCCTTCATGGATCGATCGGATATTACCGATATTTCATTCAAGAATTTTCTAAGATTGTGCATTGAGTCACAACCTTACTGAGAAAAGGAGTAAAATTTGAATGGGAATCAAAATGTGTAACTAGTTTTTAACAACTAAAGAAATTACTCACATGTGCCCCTATTTTGAGGATAAAAAATCCTAAGAAGGATTTTATGGTTTGCAAAAATGCTTGCAAAGAAGGACTAAGTGGAGTCTGATGCAAGAAGTATATATGATTTTTTATGAGTAAAGGAAACTAAATGAACATGAGAAGAACCATGTCACTCATGATTTGGAGCTTGCAGCAATAATGCATTCACTACAAATATGGAGGCACTATATGCTTGAGAGGAGATTTGTGTTGATGCTAGATCATGGAGGGTTGAGATATTTATTTAACCAACCCAAATTAAATACTAGACAAGCCAGGTGGTTGTCTTTGATTAGTGATTTTGATTTTGAAATCGAGCATATTAAGGGTAAGGAAAGCATAGTAGCAAATGCACTTAGTAGAAGTCTATATGTAGCTCACTAGCAACTTTGAGAACTTGTGAGATTGAAATCAAGGAAATGATCAAAGACACATTGATACATGATGAACATATCTAACATGTGAAGGAATGCTTACAACAAGAACTAGATGGATCAATGAGTAAGAATTACAAGCTCAGTGATGATGGTATGTTGTTATTCAAAGATAAATGCTATGTGCCTTTTGTATTTGACTTGAAAAATCCCATAATGGATGACTTTTATAAGACACCTCATTCAGGGTATCTTGGTTATGGGAAAATTATAATATCCATGAAGAAATTATATTATTGGTGTTGGGTTTGGAGCCTGATTATCTTCTGTGTTCAAAGGTATCGCTGCATTGGACCCTAGTTCGTAATGGGGCGACAACGCTGCCCGTAAAATATTTGCTGTAGGGGGGGGGTCCAAGGGGGGTGTCTACGACCTTTGGGAGCCCCCCCTGGCCGGGAGAATAGGGTCAGCGCCCCCGAAGCTAAAAATATATGTAAAATTTCCTTGTAAAATGTTGTAATTTCGTAGTTAATCTGGGCCGTTCATTAGGCGTAGATCTGACGGTAGAAGCTATACTTAATTTAGGTTTTTTCCCCTAGAAAGCAACCCCTCACTATATATGAGGGAATTGTATTGCTTTTATGTAGATCTATATTCTGAATGAGGAAGAGAGAGGAGATTGAGAGCGAAGAGGGAATTACAGCTGATTTGTTGTAGGTTGTATCTCTTCAGTTTGCTGGATAATATAAAAGGAAAGACTGGCTGTTTCTCCATGGATGTAGCCCAAACTGGGTGAACCACACATATCTGTGTCTCTCTTGTTTTATGCGTTTTCTCTGTTTATATTTCTGTAATATTTTATGTGTTTTATTGCTCTGTAATATATAATTTTATAATAATTGGTTGGGAATGAAGAATGATATTTTTGAATATCTTTCCAGGTGTTTGGAATTCCAACAAGTCAAAATGGACTGTAAGCACCCAATGGGATTGCTACAACCAATTCCAATTCTTCATTGGAAATGGGAAGTCATATCCATGGAATTCATTACAAGGTTACCAAAAAAATCCAAACAACATGATACAATAGTGGTGGTAGGAGAAAATTTGAGTAAGGAAACTCTCTTTGTAGTTGTCAAATCCACCCACAAAGCCTTTGACATAGGTCAGATTTTCATGAAGGAAATATTTAGATTGTATGGCATACCTAAGAAGACTATTCGAGATCATGATTCAAAGTTTTCTTCTAATTTTTGTAAGCCATTATCTACTGGTTTTGGGAACCATCTAGCTTTTAGTACACCATAAGATCCTAAGGCAGATGGCCAAATTGAAAGAGTGAACAAAATTTTAGAGGACATGCTAAGGATGTATGTTGTGCATCATCTAAAGAGGTGGAAAGAGTTCTTCCCATTGGTTGAATTTTCATACAACAATCCCTATCAAGAGTCATTGAAGATGAGCCATTTTGAGGCATTGCATGGTAGAAATGTATCACTCCCATTAGCTGGAATGACCTAGTGAATAGAGTGGTTCTTGGACCATAAATGCTAAAATAAATATAGTAAGAAGTGCTCAATATCAGAAAAAAATTGAAGGCAACCAAGATAAACAAAAGAGTTCTACAGATCAATGGAGAATGCATAAAGAATTCAAGGTGGAGAGCATGTATATCTTCATATCAAATCAAGTAAAATCTCACTGAAAGTGGGGTCTTGTTCTAGGTTGTTACCTAGATTTTTTGGACCATTTCAGATTTTGGAAAGAGTGGGACTAGTGGCTTATAAATTGGCCTTACCACCCACCATGAAAGCACATAATGTATTTCACATTTCTTTGCTTAAAATGTATGTACATGAAATTAATAACATCATTGATTAGTTTTTGATACGTTTGAGGGAGAATTCCAAATAGAACCCCTATGTATCCTGGATAGGAGACAAACCACACTCTAGAATCGAGCAATGGAGTAGGTCAAGGTGCATTGGAGGCATTTTCAACTAGACGAAGCAACCTAGGAAGTTGCAGAGTAAATGAGGATACTCTACCCAATTTTATTTAATGTATAAATACATGTAAGAGATAGATTCATTTTTCCATTGAGAGAAAGACAATAGAACAATATCACCTTCCAGTTGGGTTTTCTCTCGAAAGGGTTTCCTAGATTATGTCTTGTGTTAATACATAGTTTGTGACTTTTATTAGGTTTATCTCTACTCTCTCCATGACCATAATTTGCATGCATACACATAAATAATAATTTATAGATCCATTAATATAAGAAGAAATAAACTCTCATAATGTAGATTTCAAATTTTTTGAATATACCTTAGTAGATATGTTATGATGAATTGTCTAGTGGAATATCCACAAAAATTTATGAATCAAAACCTGAAAGTTTCTTTTATATTCTTGGGAAAATGTTGTGCCTATAGAGGCTGCTATGAGTAGGTTTGCTATAGTACTTAGCACAATAATTCTCTTGTTCATAATATGTATCGATGATAGTTGTGGCATAACATGGGTTTTTCTTTGTGCTTCATGATTTTGTTCTTAGTGTAGTGAAATATGAACTTGTTTGATTCACCACATTATTTCTTTGAGCTAAAACAACACATATATCTTTTACTAGTAGATGAATTTCTGTGATCTATGTTCTACCAAATTATTCTTCAAGAAACAATTTGTGTTAAATACCGAAGTTTTCACATTCATCCAATTGGATTACAATTTGATTTGAAAACTAAATAAACCCCTTCATATCCATTCTATTTCGCCAATGATTGATATCGGACTTAACAACCGACTGGAATCATCCACCATACTACGTTCCAATGTTTATTTTTTCATGATGTAATACTGAATTAACATTCATAAATTAACCACACTGGAAATTATTGAATTTATTCTATGCATGCATCTCGACTGCAACAATTTTAGCACTCACACACAAATATTTATAGAGTTATCAATAAAAGGTTGGATCAGACAGATTCAATCAATTAGTATGCAGAAATTTTAGCAGCCTTTCATTTCATTATAACTCCATTAGAGGAACCACTGGAAAGAGTAGAATTTTTTTGCCTAGAATATGCATCAAATCAACAAGTAAACTTCCTATATATTCATTTGCAACATTCCACCCAACCAAAATAATATCATATCTTGAAAAATATATTATAACAAGATAGTTTTTTCCTTCAATGAATCAAGAGAGGATTCATAATGGAAAAAATTATCTTTATCCTCCTCTTACACACATACTTCCAATCTTTCACTAATTCTCCATATACTTACTAATTTATAAAAAACATTCTAGATCTCAAATAGGATAAAGATCCATAGAAGTGGATAAGAAGCATTATTTTAGTAAATAATTTGGAAAAAACAAAACTATGACTACTTTTTATTTTTTTCTAGCCTAATCCATAATATTCAATGATAACGTTTTTGGAGTTTGAATAATTATTACGAAATTAAAATCATTGCATGAGGAATCCAACTTCCTAAAAAAACCATAATATCTAATAATGTTTATAATTTTTTTTTGATGCTCCTGCATTAGACTCTTGAAGAACAAAATATTCCTAGACTCTTATTCATGAGATATTTAACCCTTTGCTATAACTTGTCTTTGGTCAAAATTTCTCATGATGACACAAATTTCTACAAACATCCCAAGGTTCTCCATTAAGCAAATGAAATCTATTTTGGTATGTTGTTGGAAACTTATCTCTCTCAATCCTTCTTGCTAATTCATTTAGGAACTCATTTGGAAGGACCCAAACCTATAAAATTGAAACCATCTTTCATGTGCATGAAACAAACATGTCAAAATTAATTTATTCTTTTTTCTTTATGGTTCCCAAGGTACTTGCTTATTGACAACTTCCATTTCTTATCCAAAAGATTCTACATTATGGTTGCCTTCATTTGGAATTTAGAGATTTGCACACATTAACTTCTCATTGGTTTCCAAAGAAACCTTTTCCTTGACATTCTTCTGTTGTTCATTTATTAAAATCTCCTCATTCATAACCATTTTTTCCATGGATACTCTTGGTTGATCTCTATTTTCTACCATAAACATTTCATTGATTCTCATATTCTCATATTCATTGAACATATTCTACTTTTCGGGAAACACATGATTTACCTCAATTACTAGTTCACATTCCTTACATTCTGCTTCATCCTTAAAAAATTATTTGTTATCCAACATTAACACTTGATTACTGCTTGCATCCTTTAATGGTAGAAGTGTATGCAATTTCCCATCTTTCTAAAAAACGTCAGTGTTTTGGTTCCCATTATGTGTTACGTCCTTGTTGTATTGCCAAGAACTTCCTAACAGAATATGGCAGATGTCCATTGGCAAGACATCACACACAATTTCATCTTTATAACTTACAATTTGAAATTATACCTTACATTGCTCAGTAACCAAAACTGGATGACCCTTTTGTAACCAAAATACCTTATAAGATGTAGGATGTGGTGTCTTCTTTAAGTTTAACTTTTCTACAATTTCAACAGAGACTAGATTATCAGTGCTACCACTATAAATCACAAGTTTGTAACACTTACCTTTGGAATTTCACATAGTTTTGAACAAATTCCTCTTTTGAGATAGTTCTTTGGTCTCCTTTTCTGCTTGGATCAAAACTCTTTTTAATAGCAAAGATTCACCTTCCTCATGAGCATTTACAACTGCAACTAGATTTCCATCCTCCCCTTTTGCCTCTGCTACATGAGCACCCTGGCTTGCTGATCTATGTTCAGAACATTCCCAAGACACGTGTCCTAATTGCCCACAATTGAAACATCTGGGTTGATAATATCTTCCTTGACCTCTGCCTATGGAAAATGATCTCCTCCCTCTAAAATCACTTTCTCTTGGTGGTTGACTACTAGAAATTCCTTCTTCTTCCTTTAGAGACTGAACTCCTTATTTTCCTATTTGTCCTTTATACTTTATATAACTTCTTCCCCTACTCAGTTTTTTTTTCTTTTTTGGGCAGTCTTCTCTTCTACTATCAAAGCTGTCTGATATGCATCTTCCATAATTTTCAAGGGCATCAATCTAATTTCATCTTGAATTTCAAACCTTAAACCAATAATGTACCTTGCAACCTTTTCATCATTCTCTTCTACATGTCCAACCTTAATGTTTAATTTGTAAAATTCCTTAGTGTATTCTTTAACAATCATGTTCCTTTGTTTAAGGTTTTGCAATTGCTTAAAATATTAATACAATAATATCTAGGTAAAAATTTGCCTTTAAGTTTCACCACCATATTGTCCCAATATTTAATTTTGGATTTTCCTTTCCTCCTTCATTCATTTTGTACCTCATCCCACCATAGGGTTGGTTGTACTTTAAGTCTAGTAACTACATACTTGACTTTCTTGTCCTTGTCAATCTCCTCATAATTAAAGTATTTATCTAATTCATGTATCCAATCCAAAAACTCATCAACATTCAAGTTACCTTCATATAATTGTACTTCCATTTTTGGCTTGGCAAACATCTTCAACATTTCTCCACGGGTGCCCCCTCTTCTTCTTTCTCACTAGAAGCCTCTTCTTCAACATCACTAGCACCTCCCATGCCAATTCCTCTTTTTTGTTTAGCTTCCATGTCGGCCATCCTCTCATGAAGTCTCTGCAATTCGTCCTACAAAGCCAAATTTGTGACAGGCCTGCCCACTCCTGCTCCCTGAGTTGCCCCTTTTGCTGCTCCTCGTTGATCTACCATTTTAGAACGACTACTGTTGTTTCTCTGATACCAAATTGATGCCAAGGTTCTACCAAATTATTCTTCATGATTTTTTTTTGTGTTAAATACCAAAGTTTACACTTTAATCCAATGGGATTGCAATATAATTTGAAAAAAATTTAAACACCTTCATATCCATTCTATTTCCTCAACTATTGATAGCAGACTTAACAACCAACTAGAATCATCCACTACCCGGATGCGGGTGACACCTTGTTTAACGAGAGCCATGTGACGGCCACGAGTCGCGTCCTGCGAGAAGGCCACTTGACAACGCGCAATGAAGAGCATTAAAGACGCTTTCAATGGCATTCAATGCCATTCCCATCATCAGACCTCCCAAGGAATTTACAAAGGCACCGCCAGAATGTCCAGACGCGGAAGTTTAATGTCGAACTGCCTGTCTGAACAGGCGCAGAATTGCAGCTCAATTCTGCACGCAAATGGTAGCTTGTTGAGAGAGAAGGAGGGTGCTGGAGTGGGTAAGCCTCTGTGCAAACCCAGGCTCTAGACAGGGAGGCAAATTCACTCACGGTTTCGAGGGAAGACTGAGGTAGGCGCCTTCCTGATACTGTACATCTCGGAGGTGAGAACAGTTCAATTCCTCAAGGCAAAGGGGAGTAAGGCAAAGCCTGAAATCTCGGGTCAGCATTTAAAAGTGTCGGAGCAACATAGGCTTAAGATGGCTCCCAGAGGCCACGCTACGCCACACCGTGGGCGGAACCATGGTCAGAGGGGGCAACTTGGAGGCAGAGGAGTTCACAGCCCGCGGCGTGTCTCCCCACTGGCATATGCCTCGCCTAGCTCTCCTGGGTCTGATGATTCAGATTACGACATCAGCAATTCGGTGCAGACAGTTAAGTTTAAGTACCACCGACGCATAAACAGGCCTATCGTCTCAGCGTTAATCACTGTGGTTTTCGCGGAGGAAGACGACGAAGAAGGTAGCGGAAGGGAGGTTTCAGAGGAGCAGGAGCCAAGTACAAACAATTCTTCTCAAAGCAGGGGCAAAGACGATAGTTCTTATCTCCTTTCCTCTCAGAGCAGGCTCGAAGAGGAAAGTACAGGCGTTCAATCGAAAGAACAGATGAGGCCCTCCGCGAAATTTGCAGTTTAATGGACACGGAAATTATAAACCTGGTTCAGCATACGGTGACGCCCCTCCAAGCAACGGAAGCTCCAAAACATGACAAGAAACCTGCCCGCTTCTTTGGCAATGTCCTCTACCCAATCCTCCCACCAGGAATTCAAAGGATTGAGGACATACCGAGTGGTATGGAAGTAGTATGTGTACCAGACCCAGAACGGGAGGCAGCTGAATGGGAGGCAGAGCATCGGGTTGCAGAGAACCAGGCAGAAGGCAAGGCGGGTAAGGACTAAGACTTATATTCTGAGGACTTTGCGTCTATTTTTTGATATGTTTTGCGACCAATGCACAGTTCGGGAGAAGCGCCCAGTATGCAGAATCCATGACGCGGTGTCTTCAAACCAGAGTCCCCTCTTGTCTTGCAGGCACCTATGCTCTATATATTTTGACTATGCTTTTGATTTTTGTTAAAATTCCAAGCTATCATGCACAAATCTATAGTCTGGAATTATTATTTTGAAGAAAGCTATTATGTCATTGTCTGTTACAGCCTTGAACAGTTTATGTATTGCTATCAGGCCCTCCCCTCTAAGCAGGGCAGATTTTGTATGGGAAAACTTGACAGAGAGCTGTTTAATCGCTCTCAGAGGCTTCGACCTCTTGTACATATTTTTTCTATTTTCTTAATATAATTAGTTTAGCATTTGCCCAGAAAAAAAAAACTAGAATCATCCACCATACCACGTTATGATGTTTAATTTTCCATGATGTAATACTGAATTAATAATCATAAATAAACCACACTAGAATTTATTGAATTTCTTCTATGCATGTATCTTGATTGCTACAATATTAACACTCACACATATATTTTTATATAGTAATCAATCAAAGATTGGATCATATCAATTCAATCGACTAGTATGTAGAAATTTTAACGACCTTTCATTTCGTTATAACTCCTTTAGAAGAACCGCTGGAAAGAGTAGCAAATGGTTGCTTGGAATATGCCTCAAATCAACAAGTACGTTGCATGTATATTCATTTACAACACTCTACCCAACCAAAATAATATCATATCTTGAAAATATATATTACAACAAGATAGTTTTTTCCTTCAATGAATCAAGAGAGGATTCATAGTGGAAAGAATTAGCTTTATCCTCCTCTTACACACATACTTCCAATCCTTCTCTAGTTCTCCACATACTTACTAATTTATAAAAATAATTCTAAATCTAAAATAGGATCCAGATCCATAATAAGTGGATAAGACCCATTATTTTAGTAACAAATTTGGAAAAATCAAAACTACGACTACTTTTTATTTTTTGCCAGCCTAATCCATAATATTCAATGATAATGTTTCTAGAGTCTGACTAATTATTACAAAATTAAAATCATTGCATGAGGAATCCAACTTCCTCAAAAGAACAATACTAGCAATTGCCCCTAAAGGTGCAAAGGTACACCAAAGGAATAAAAGAATTGGGAAAATTAGGAAAGTTATGAAGACAAAATGGATCAAAATCGCTTTTACTATTAAGGTAAACACAACTTCAAAGAGCTAGACAAAAAATTGAATCTACAACACGTTGCCACCTTCTTTCTTGATACCAAGATCATGGCTGGGGCGACTAAGCCATATATGCGTGCTTCAACATTTGTACTCAATCTTGTGGAGATAAATTTTATTTTTGATTTTTTTAAATGAGTTTTTAAACTTTTTGAACACCTAAATTCTGCCAATTGTATAACTCGAACTTTTAATTTTAACACATATCTACTAATTTTCAATATTTTTTTTTTGAAAATTATGCCCTATAAACTCCAAAACTTAGAATAATTAAACTATAATTTTTTTCAATAGACATGAGTCATTGTGCCCTTCACCAAGATTTAACGGCACAATGATGCTTCTTTAAATGATATTGATGAGTATTGGGCAGGTACGATGTGGTTGTTTGCATTTTACATTTAACTATATGTCAAGGCACCAATCAACTTTCCTTCTACAAATGGCAATATGCCCAAAGTAATGGGCAAGTGAGATATGGCCAATGCTTGGAGTACTGATTAGGTGAGGAATGACCATTTTAGGCAGTAAAGGGAGAAGTTGATTTTGAAAAGAAAAAAATTCCATAAGAATTTACTATAATAGTTATTGTTGGACAAGAATATCATCTAATAAGTTGTCAATATATTTTTACTCTAAAAATAAAGTGAATAGTTTTTTACTATGAAAAGAAGAGTCAAATAATATATATATAAATTATAATATATATATATAATATATATATATATATATATATTAACTAATTATAATAACATGCTTGACAGAATTTAATAAGAAGCAATGTTTTTTTCTGAAATTAATAAATGTCAATGATTTCTAATCTAAAAGAAAAATGTATAGTTGATGTTGGATATTTTCCCCTTTTTAAAAGTTGATAAGTTTATTATATTATTTTTAATTTTTAAATAAATTAAAATTTGAAAATTTATAATATAATTATTAAATTCACTAATTTAAAATTATGATATTCTAGTTTTAATTAAAATTCTTATAAATTGACAAAAATCTCTCAACTAAAGTATTTTATTAAATTATAATGATAATTATTAAATTTTAAAAAAGGAAAAAACATTTTTAAACTTTGGAAGATACTAGATATGACATAATGGTATGTATAAAGTATTTAAATGTTTATAGTTAATTTTCATTTTCTAATTTAAGGTTAATTAGATTTAGAATAAAAATTTTAGGAAAAATATTAAGTGTTTTTTTTTCCCACGAAAATTTAATAATATTTTTTGATGATATTGTTGATTTTAATTATTTTAAATATTATTTTAAATACATAAATGAATTTAAATTCTTGAAAATCCTTTAAAGCAATTAATAAATATCATCTTAACAAATTTCAAACTCACCAAATAAACAAAAAACTTAAAACATTGAAAATACACACTTACTCAAAAAAAAGAAACAAAAAAAACATTTAGAGGATTTAAAATCTAATAAACTTTCAATAAACTATAAATTTTATCACAAACCACATCAATAAAATTAAAATTATCTCTAAATTGTTTCTACTTCAACTCAGATTATTTCATTTTATTGATTAAACAAAGGTATTTATACATGTCCTCATTTCACTGATTAAGCGGAGGTATCTGTACATGTCCTTCCAACATAAGCAGAGTTAAGATAGATATAGGCTGGTTATATATCAATGATCATCATATGCCTTGATTGAGTGAATATCAATGCTTTTTTATTATATATAAATACACAAAACGTTGCTAAACAATAATGGTTTTAAAAAATATGTACATAATGTACACAAAACAATAGAGCTTAAAAAATGTATTAATTAAGGGGAAATGCAATTCTAAATGAAAATAGGGGAAAATATTCTCAGTCGATATTAATTGTCATCTAATATCTAATATTTTTTTTATGGTCAAGTATGAGATAAGATATAAACTTTCTTCCTTGTCATATGGCTAATACTATGATATTGTTATGATATTTATTAGGGAACTTTAACACTCAATTTCTAACTTCCAAAGCCTTTTCAACCACATACAAGCTTCCAAGTGCTATCCAAGGTGGGTAGGTGGACTTATGGAGGCATGCTCCAACCTCCATGTCATCATCTAAGTGAACATTCTACCTCCAAAAGTTATGCAAGGGTATGCCTCGTCCACAATTAATGCAAATAATCCCCACAACAATTTTATCATTAAAGCTTACAAAGGTATACATATTTACCCAAAAATATTATGGGAAAATATCAAACAAATGTCTAATCTAACCACATAACAATGTAGAAATCAAAGCCATGCAAATAGAAAATAATCCTTGCTGTTCAAAGCAATTTAATTCCAAAACCCGACTCATAGGGGTAGCTCAATTGACCATTTAAATGTTATGAAATATTATGTAAACCATGAAATTCAACATTTAAATCCCCATGGGTCTATCCAACAACAAAAAAAATAATCCCGAGGCCCTAGTTCCTATCATTCAAGTTTTCTTCAACTCACATAGACTTCATAGACTTCATTAGTGGCAAGCATACTCAGTATAGTAGAGAATTCTAAAAGCCAAATTAATTGTTGAAAGGAAGATTAAGGTTTCACTCGTTAATTAGGTTTTTGATACATATTAAAGCTAATGGAGAGAAGCATTCTCAGAGAAGTTTCCTATGTACTGCAAGGCTTGGATTTGATGGTACAATTCACTTTGCACAAGTATATGTAGAAACTGACGAATCCCACCTGCTAATCTTTATACTAAATCTACTCCTTCTTACATGAAGGTCCACTATAATCATGAACATGTTTTGGATGAAGATGCATGCTTCTAGTTCGACTAGAACGAGCCAATTTCTCAAAAATATCATTTTTACTAACTATTTGTGAACGTGCTCTTGAATGACAAGGATATAGTGTTAAATGTTTAACATAAATACCAGCTTAAAATTGATAATTTTGATGGCATTGAAAAATCTAGTCCCTTCAATGGTTGATGGACTTCCATCATTTTGATATTTCTCAATCAATATCCTATGCACTGTCTCTAACCGAAAGTTTTTTTATTGCCTTGCATCCTTAAACCTTACTCTTGACATTAATTTCTAGGTTCATAGTTTGCACAATTACCTACAAATCTCTTTACCCATGTGAAAGCTTCTTTCCTAGATAGCTTTTAACCAACATGTGCATTAACACACAACTCCTTGCTTCTTTCCTAGCTTGCTTTTGACTAACATGTGCATTAACACACGACTCCTTGATATGGGATAATTTATCAAAAATATTTTTTACTTATTGACTATTATAAAACCAAGAGTGCAAAAACATAACAGTATAGACAATTTAAAATAAGCAATACTAAATCACAACTTTCCAAAGACATCATGACTAAATCAGTGCTGGTAGGAAAACACAAAGTGCAAGCCTAATAAAAAAACTCAGGGTTTTCAGTCAGCTTCAATTTTCCATTCCTCCCCTAACCTACAAAGAGAGAAACATAAAACAATGTGCACCCCAAACTCCCCGATTGAAAAAAAAATCCTACAACATAGAAGATTATCTCGTCTACTCACCCCCAAAATATACGACATGGACAAGTATCATTAAAATTATAATAACCAATTAGCTACCAGGCCTTCTCCATCTTTCCAATCACATGACAATTTTTGGCTTGAGAATGCTAGTTTTGATTTCTTTATGAGGAAGGACCACACCTCCATTGCTGTATACCTCATCAAAAACATGGACATCCTCCCCCGATATGGTCATGTTTTCAAAAGGAGCCCATTGAGAAACAATAGAGTGCCAACAAATGCTATCTCCAAACACACAAGTGTGTTTCTTGATGCACACTCCACGCATAATGGTGTAATGTGATAATATAACTCCTACCTCAATCACACATCCTGGGCCAATGGCCACTTCTGGCCTAATAAAGCAACCCTCACCAATATGTTCAATGCTGTCAAAAATCACATTTCCAACAATGTTAACCCCAGTTTCTAATTTATTCGAAGTGTTTCTTCAAAGAGAATCTAAGTGGAGCCTTAGGCTAGATATATAGTCTCTGGGTTGCCCGATATCTATCCAGAAACTAGGTAAAACCATAACATAGAGATTATTATCATGTGCAATTTTTGGGAACACTTATTTTTCAATGGATGTGGGTCTCAACTCAACTGGGTCCAAAACAATGGGGTTCAGAAGGTAGATTTCCACATTGATATTGTTACCAACAAAGGGTATATGGTTTAAAAGGTAGATTCCAACATTGATCTTGTTACCAACAAAGACCATAGGCTTCTCAACGAACCTCTCTACCTTTCCAATGTCCTCGTCAAGAATAACAACACCATATTTTGAGGGTTCATCAACCTAGTTCAAGAGATAAATTCTTCACTATTTACCTTACCAACCATAAAAAAATTGAACAAAGAGAGAATTTACATAATGAAATTATGAAAATAAATTCCCTTGCAATTCATAATTTACAAAGACATGCCATGCAAAAAAATAAACCAAGGAAAATGGTTGCAAGTGAAAAGGGGCTTGAGGTAGGACATCAAATTGTACGGTGGTCACCATGATGGATGGTTCTCCTCCATGTTTTGTATGGAATAAACCATTTGATTTAATGAGTATTCACTGCTTTCATCACCGCTGAGAGCAAAAAATGGCTACACCAATCCATCTATCAGTTTGTCCCTTGAAACAACTAAAGGCCCAGTTGTGCCCATGGGCTTTGTTTCCTGCGAACATGTAATCTTAATCCCAAGTTTCGTTTGAAACACATTCAAGAAGCTCAACATAACTTCATCAATACCGATAGCTTTGAGTGCTTCAATATGCTCAGAAATTGAAATCCAATTTGTTTAATTTTCCATACAAGAAAAAACAACCTCCTTTATCACTACTAATGTTACAAGTTTATTAGCTTTACCTATTGCAAAATCATTGGCTTATTCGCAAAGTCAACTAGAGGCTTAGGGACACTCAGTGTCAAAGGGCACAACTTGGTTCCAAAACCACCGACCAATATGAGGGCCTTCATGGTGTCCAAGTATTTCTTGTAGCTTTTCTAACCATTTTCCTCCTTTGCTAATAACCAGGAGTTGAAGATGCCCGGAATGGGTCCCAGAAATCCCATGCCAAAGCTTGAGTAACTAGTGGCAGTGCATTGGAATGTGATGGGTGCTAGCCATGTGTTAGAATTTTAAGCAGAAGGAGGAAGATGAAAATACGCTTCTGTGATTGGCTAAATCTGCCTAGCGAAACCCATTGGAGGAACACCTTTGGTGTAAATATCTAATAAGGGTTATAAAAATTTTCCGATGCTCCTAGATCACTATGGTAGTGCTAGGATTACTAGGTCTATCTCTATGTTAGCCATGTTAGGTTTCAGTTTTGGTTTTGGTTTTACTGGTTGAATCTATAAGGATTCTTCATGGATCGTAGCCTCAATTTCATGATGCATTCTTATCTGCTCTTCTTTTTGGTCAACTTCAGTTCTTCTCCATTCCCTTTCTTACCTTATTTCTTCTTCTTCTTGTTCTTCAAGTTATTTTTGGTGGGTTGTTCTGATAGCTTTCCCTGTTATCCATACTACTTCTTGTTCCCGCCTTATCTTATCTTCTTTGTCCCTTAGATCTATTTCTTGCTTAGTTTTTGGCTCCGAGGCTAAAGCTTATGATTTAATTTGTTCTTCCTTTGCCTTTCTTTGGTACGAATCATAAGCAATTCTTGAATTAATTTCCACATAATTCCATGCATTATTTTGTTTTTCTTCATATGCCCAAGTCTTTGACTATTACTTGCATCTAATTTTTCTTGATTTGTAATGATTTATGACTAGTGGTCTAGGATGATACTTATGATATTTCATATCCCCAAAAGGAAAAGTGTTAATGTATCTCGCTCCTCCTTAGCCTTCTTCACATCCATTAACTGAGAGGCTTTGACATGGAATGCCATATGTGACCATGGAAGTTTCTTGATTATTGTTAGAGCATCACCCACTCTTGTATGAAATTCATATGCTATTTCTAGCAACACAACATGGTAAGTTACAAAAATAGGAAGTAGGTGGGGATGTTTGGTTGCCTCTAACACTAAGATGAATGTACGGTTTTTAACCACCAACTAATTGCCAACAACTGGGATTCCCTGTCTAGAAATTTCATACATGAAAAGTGTAGCTTTGTTAAACATGGCTTAATATAAGGGAATCAAGAAGTCACGACAAACCTACGTGTGTCACTAGATATATTGGTTCTTCCAAAATATTGTACAAGAAATGTGTACAAGTTACTCGTTTAGGGCCCATCTCCACTTCATGATTGGGAATGGCATACTGACACATATCACATCTAATAGGTACGAGGTCATGTAAAATTTAGGTTGCTATCCCTCTCCTCTATTCTTGGCATTTTGGAGGATGTTTTTCAAGTTTATCACTAGGATATCAACCTAATAGAAGATTCTACCTTCAACAAGCACTATGTAAATTTTTATGCTTTTGCTTTTCCATATAGTATATAGATCATGGAAGCTACAAAATGGTGTAGAGTCTTGAGCATGTTATAGTATATTCTCTATTAGATCACGTTCAAATTCTCCTTTATCAGCCCACCACTTCTTTAGGATTTCCCTAAGAAATACCTTGAAACTTGTAAACTAGTCTTCAACCAGCTCTGGGTAGGTTGTAATATGGCTCTATGTTTGAGGCACTCAATAAGGCCAAGGGTTTTCCATGGTTATCTCAAATCACAGTGTTCTTTGGATCTAAGTGCTACAAAATATTTTGTATTTCCTCAATACACAAAAATACTAGTGGGCGAGTTGTAATTTTTAGTAACCAAGACATGTTTACTACCCTGCAAATTTCAATGTTTGGCCTAGATACATCAAGATTATTTTTATGGAACTTTTGGTATATTTATGGCCAGCTATAGGCATTGATTTTATCTATGCAACATGGGGTATTCTAGAATTATGGTTAGGAAGGGTTTCTAGCTCTTCCTCTTTTGGATTTTAGTTGTTGGTGCCTTGCCAATCCCTCTCTTAGGTTTGGACATGGCTTCCCTACAAAGAATTGAGCAAAATTTCCACTAACACATCATGGGAGGCCATCATTAGCTTGCAACACTCATATGAAAATTCCATGTGTATATTTTATGCTCTTGATTCCTCCACTTTGTTTCTTGGATACAATTTCAAGTTTCCTTTCATGCATAGAACTACAATTATTATTCTCCATTTCATTTTCTAACAAATAACCAAAAACATGAAGTTCCCATTCCTATTGTATAATTGATATTGTAATCTCCTCATCATAACCATATTCTTTATTGTGCAATCTATGACATGTGTCTCTTCCTCTTTTTCCGTGTCTACCTGCATATTGAGATTCACTTCCACTTCAAGTAGTTTTAAGTTTTAATGGATTCTCCTATTTCTATCACAAAATGGGAGCCTAGGCACCTAATGATCATGGTGCCCTCCTTTTTTTATTGAGCTTCATTTTTTCCTTGTTGTTTCACTACCACAACTATCATGCCTCTGGTTACCTCTTCTTCTTGTTTTTGAATTGTCGTTCTTGTATGAAAATTTCTCTTTCTTTCTTTATCAATCTTCCTTGTGGAAATTATTCATCTTCCTTCTCCTCTTTCACTTGAGAGGCCTTACATTTGCATTTGAATTTGGAAACATTAGCTTTATCACTACTTCCTTTTTAGGTGACTAATGTGGGTCTTACCTCAAGATCAACTTCATCTTTTCTAACCTACACATGTGAAATCCTCTTCACAATTATCAACTACAAATAGACCATAAGTAGTTTCCCTTTTAGAGAAAGGAAATAATTTCTACCTTAAACTTGGCACAATTGGTCCTTTTTAACCATAATAGTTGGAGTTCCTTCTCCAAGAGCTATAGGCTCTTCCTTACTTAGAAAACCAAGCTCTCCTATTTTTGTGATCATTTTTTATTAAGCCAATGTGCATAACTATCGGCCAAAGAGTATTTATTATATTGATTTCGTGTACTATAAATTCAATTTAGCATTGAATTTATGGCCATACAATACATTAAATCATCAACAATTTGAGTTTGTGACCACACCTTAAACACCGACATCAACATATTTTACTAAGTGCGAGCTCTATCTGAAGTGGTGGTTCCTCGCTTTGTTTCAATTTAGCATTGAATTCATGACCACACAATACATTAAATCATCCGCAATTTGAGTTTGTGACCACACCTTATACATTGACATCGACATATTTTCCTAAGTGCGAGCTTTGTCCGAAGTGGCGATCCCTTGCATTTTTCCAAGTGGTGATCCTGCGAAATAATATTGTTTCGTTATTGTGTGGAGCCACAGAGTGGAAATCTTGAATGGCGTGCAACAATAAGTCAAAGAAGAATATATCGCACTACAATGAAGAGAAGGTCACAAAAAATATAGAGTCAGATAAGTTGAAGAATAAATCGCTCAAGAATGAAGAAGATAAGGTCACACAGAAGAAGTTAGATTATTTATTATTGGCGGGCAAGAATGAAGAGATTATAATGAAGGTACGGGCACTAAAGATAGAGTGGGAGGAAGGATGAGCTTTGATCTCTAGAGGTTTGGGAAAGTTGAGAAAAAGTGTAGAAGGAGACTTTATGAATGATGAATTATGTTTCTCTTCCAAGGATTTTATGAAGGTTTATATTACTATTTGCCAACTTTGCTCGAAAAAATCCCCCATGACTACAATAGCTACTGTATGAAATGTACAGGAAGTCGTTTGATTATACATATCTTTGGTGGTTTTACCAACATTGATTAAACAACAGGGTGGTGATGGTGAGTTCATTTGTAGGGAATTTGAGAAATGTTTGGAAAATTAGAAGCTTATGGTCCAATACATGTCAAACATGTTCTCTCATTGGATCTCTACTTCGTGGGTCGAAAAATGGGTGTTGTGTTGCCCAGTCTAACACAAGTTGCGTTGATCTGCTTTCGTGAGCTTATGTATGATCACGTATGGATGGATGTGAATAATTGTGTGTTGGATTTGATAAAACGAGAGTGAGAGGGAGAGCAGAATGATAGGGATTTGGTGAAACACGTTGTGAACATTTTCTTGGAAGTTGGTAATGATAATAGTATGGAATCCTACAAGAATAATTTTGAAAAGCTGATGTTTGAAGATATTACAACTTACTATGATCGAAAGGATGCTTTATGGATTGTACAAGAATCCTTCCTGTAATATATGGTAAAAATTGAAGAGTGTATGAAAAATGAGAAGTAGAAAGTTGCCCCTTATGTGTACTCCAGCAGCGAGGACAACTTACTGGAGATAGTAGAATATGGACTCCTCTCTCGCTATGAAACTCAACTTTTGGAAAAACAAGATTTAGGTTGCCTTGTGTCGCTTATGGATGACAAGAAAGACGGCCTTTCCAGGATGTATAGGTTGTTTTATAAGAGGCCCAAGGGCTTGGAACTAGTTGTGAGTATTTTAAAAGAACATGTCGTTAGAAAATTATATATTACAGAGCAATGGAACACATAAAATATTTCAGAAATATAAACACAGAAATCACATAAAACAAGAGAGACACAAATATACGTGGTTCACCTAATTTGGGCTACGTCCACGGAGAAACAACCATTCCTTCCTTTTATATTATCCAGCAAACTGAAGAGATACAACCTACAACAGATCCACTGTAATTCCCTCTTCTCTATCGCTCAATCTCCTCTCTCTTCTTGCTCATAATATAGATATACATAGACACAATACAATTCCCTCATATATAGTGAGGGGTTTTCTTCTAGGGAAAAAACCCTAAATTAAACATAACTTCTACTGTCAGATCTCCACCTAATGAATGACCCAGATGACTACAAGATTACAACATTTTACAGGGAAATTTTACATCTATTTTAGCTTCGGGGGCAGCTGGCCCCCCAGGACCCCCCCTGCAATGAATATTTTATGAACTAGAGTTCAATGCGGCGATACATTTGAATATAGAAGATAATCAGGCTCCACACCCAAAAATCTCCCACTTGGAGACTAATTATAGAAACTCCACCGCTGCTTCATTTGTTGGACAATGACTCCACTTTGGACCTAACTGTTTCTCATCTTCTTCATCATACTTGAAGACCAATTGAAACTGAGTAGATTCTCAGTTTCTCCCTGGTTACAACTTTTGTTAACATATCTGTAGGATTCTGGCTAGTGTGTATCTTTTCCAGCTTCAACTGTCCACTTCCAATGCTGACCGTATGAAATGGTACTTGAGCTGTATATGTTTAGTCTTGGAATGAAATGCATAGTTCTTTGCAAGATGTATGGTACTCTGGTTGTCACCAGATAATTTTCCCAACTCTTGCTTCTTACCAACTTCATCCAGAAACCTTTGTAACCAAATCATTTCTTTACTAGCCTCTATAGAGGCAACATACTCTGCTTCTGCTGTTGAGAGTGCAACAACACTTTGTAGTTTTGAGACCCAATTGACAGCTGTTCCACCTACAGTAAACACATACCCTACTATGCTCCTCCTGTTATCTCTATCACTCGCCATATCTACATCAACATATCCCTGTAGAGCAATGTTTGAACCACTAAAGCATAATGCTTAATTTGTGGTACCTCTCAAATACCCGAGAATCCACTTCACCACTATCCAATGTTCTTTTCATGGATTGTTCATATACCTGCTTACAACTCCTACTGCATGTGCAATATCAGGCCTTGTGAAGACCATTGCATACATTAAGCTGCCAACTACTGATGCATATGGAACTTTTGACATATGAGCCATTTCTTCCTGAGTCTTCGGACACTCCTCCTTACTTAATTTGAAATGGCTAGCCAAATGTATACTAACTGGTTTTTCATTCTGCATATTAAACCTTTTCAACACCTTTTCTATGTACTCACTTTGAGACAATGTTAATTTGCGATTCTTCCTATCTCTAGT
>APFE031051247.1:222842-255834 GCA_000404065.3 Pinus taeda | reverse complement strand
TAATTGAAACTAATATTATAATATCAAATTTACATTTATTACCTATCTAATATATTAATAACTTAAAATCTCCCAATTATGGTGGCGTGAGGGGGAGGGATTCTCATTAATCCTGAAGGAATCATCAAAGATAGATATTCTTGGGGCCTGGGTAAGAAGACTAACAATCATGCTGAAGATTATGGCTTGTTTCGGGGTCTAACATTGGCCCAAAAGAAGGGCATCAAAAAGATCCAGGTCTTAAGAGACTCAATGTTGATCATAAAACATATGAAATATATTTCATCAGAAAAAAAATGAACCTCAATCAAATTATTAAGAGATCCCAAGGGATGATTCCATTCTTTGATTTTGTGTCCTTTTTTCATATCCTAAGAGGGAATAATGAGGAAGCAGATAAGAAAGTAAATTTGGCTTACCATTTGAATGCAGAAAAAATTATAGTGAACGAGGTCGAGGAAATGATATGCATTACTGAATCTTATTCGTGGGCTTCAATTATTGGTTTGACGATGGCATGCTTGGCTAAGCCAAGAGGTTAGAAAGTATAAAGAACCTGGATTATGCAAGTTTAGTTGCACATAAGCTTTCCTTAACCCCCCCCCCCCGCCTCGCTTCATTCTCTCCTCTTTTTACTTCCCCCACCCCTTCCTCCCCCTGCCTCCTCTTCTCCTTTATCACCTCTCCCGCCTAACCTCCATCATACTTCTTCCTCCATCATACTTCTTCCTCTCATCTCGTTAAAACTCACATTTTTATCCTTCCTTCTGTTCTCCTTTTTGTTATGGCCCCCTACCCCTTCTCTTTCAACCTCCCGCTCCTTGGTCCCTGTCGCATCGTCCCATGCTTGGCCTGGCTTGTCCTTGTGCCTCGTGGAAAGGGTAATCAAGTCTACTGCAACAACATGCATGCATCCTTCATATTGGTACTGCACTTGGGCTTGGGAGATCAGTTTGTGTGAGAATCCAACCCCCACGCCATGGATTTCGTTTTAAAGGTTGGTGTTCCAGCACACGCGAAGGCAAGTTAATGGGAGATTGGGAGAGACATTTATTTCCACTGCTCAAAATTACTTTGACTGCTCATGGAAGGAAGGCAAGGGTGAGGATGAAGGACCATGAGAATAGCTGGGAAATTATTGTTGATAGTGTGGAAATTAAGGAGGAGAATTGTGATCCCAGCTCCATCAGTACCAATCTCCAGTACAACATCAATATCCAGACCTACACCTTCTATTTAAGGAGTAACGGTTTGATATGATATTATGGTTTAAGGTTAATATTTTCTCAAATGGCCTCTGCGAAGGCCTGACATATGAAGTTGGGATTGCTCAACATCTGTTACGGGTTTTGGTCAAAGCGTCGGCTTATAGGGGGTTCTCTAGAGGAGTTAACTATTACAAAGGGAACCTGTGTGTCGAATTATAGAGTGTTGATTATCTAAGTGAGGCCACAAATTCTCAGGATAAGCAGTGTTAGGTGGGGGATCTAGAGTAGAACTTCGTGGACTTTGGAGTTGTGGGTTGCAGGGATTTTTAAGTTGGAGGTTTGTGTTATATTGGAGTTGTGGGTTTGTGGCATTAGGGAGTGGGGTGTCCGTGGTATTCTGGACAAAATCATGAGTGTGCACAACAATTCAATAGAGAATAGATCCCTATCCATCTCTTGGGCCATCTTAGGCCTAGGACAGGGGGGTTGAGGGAGGGCAAAGATCAGGTAGGCTGAAACAACAGGCAGACTTGTAATGAGTGTGTGCAGGAACATTTGGAGATTTGGGAAGGTATGGAAATTCTGCAACGATGCATCCAACAATAGAAAATCGAGAATCTAGCCATGCAGGAGGAGAAATTGGAAGATAAGGAGTGCATCTGGCAATTGGAAGATGAGGTGGATGCGTTGTGTCAGAAAATTGAATAATTGAAGCTCAAGATGGAGGAGAGTAGCAAGACCAATGAAGAACAATTCACTAGACTGGATCCGAATAGTCCAACGCCATTGGAAGAATAATCTATTGTCTCACTCTGGTTTTGCAAAATGTTTTTGAATGGAACACTATAAATGTATATATTTACTATTTTAGTTATGTCGATTATATAGCCATAGGCTACCAAAAATGAGAATTTTTTGTAAGAAGCACGGGGAAAACTCTTAGGGAAGGGATGGGGAACAATTGATGTATCAGAAGCCCTCATCAGGCTCGAAAATACGATGTAAAATCTTGATTTTGCACACGAGTTGACACGGACTTATTATAATAAGTTATATATATATATATATATATATATAATATATAATATATATACTAATATATATATATATTTAACACTACTCATTTGGTTAAAAAAATAAAATCTCCAAGCACTTATAGATATTTTTCTATTTTTTTCATAAAAATATAAAATTCCTCAAATTAACTATTCCTTTACTAACAACTATTGAAAATAATATAATGTATTGATAAGATAAAACAATGTACTCTCCATTATAATTCTTTATTGCTCTTTAGTATGCCCGTAAGTCAACATGTCTTTTCATTATTAATTATGTGTTCTTTTAATATTATATAATGTTTTTATTTCAAACATTTTTACCTACCTTTAATATGTAGCTTGATGTTATGATATTATATATTTTTCTTTCAATCATTTTTACATACCTTTAATAGCTAGCTTGATTTTATGGGCAACTTGTGTAGGAGTCATATAAGGCCTTGAAATATCAAGTTGTCAAATAATGCAAGGTAAATACTTGTAAGCATTTTTAGATGCATTAGTTATTTAAGAATATAGACAACAAACAAAATCCAATTGATGCAATTTGTTGAGTAAATTTTTGTTATAAATGATTTTAATGAAAATATAAATTTCATTGTTTTAACTAAACACTTACTGAATCTTAACTTTGTGAATTCAACTATAAAAACCTCCCTACTTAAAAGCTTTAACAACTTTATTTGTTTTAATATTTTAATATTTTCTCTTAATATTCTAAAGTAGAAACCTAAACTCAAAAGTTGAATAAGATCTTAACTTTTATAATGTCGCTTACAAAATGGAACTTTGCAAATCATAAGTTTTAATAATTAAAAAAATGAAGATCTTTATGCATGGTCATGAAGTGAATTTGTATACTTCTACTATCAATTAATTTTTGCATAAGAGGTAGGTATGAAGCAACAACATTGCATATTATCCTTGTTATAAGGTCTTGTTTTATTATTAGATGTTTTGGAGTTTTGGTTGGATTTTTGTGATTTTTTTGGTAATCGATATTTAAATTAGATTTTTTTATTGCATTTATGAATTAAGCACCTTGAAAAAAATTGGGGCACTTGGATTGCAGAGAATTATAACACAAACTCTTGATTCAAACAAATCATTACTAGATTACAGGCAAATAAAATTAGAAAATATATCCAAAAAACTTCAAAAATTTTAACCTGTAATAAATAAAAATTGAAATGGAAAATAAATTCATTTTATTTCTACAAAAATGTTATGTAATTAGTGAAAAACATTTTACATTTTCTATATATTGTGTTAAGTAGAATTAAAGAAAATTGAAGCCTCGTTATTTATTTAAAATTCTCTAATATGTTTAATGATAAATCAAGGTTTTAAAGTTAATAATAAAAACATAAAAAAATCTCAAGGATCATTCAAATTACTCTTTACTATTTAAGCTGGTTGTATACTCAAATTGATTCTCTAGTGACTCTAACTATTTTATAATCCATTAGTTTGTAATATTTTCCTGAAGAGAGACAAGGGAAAGTGTATAGTTGAAGCTTCGAAGATGGATTAATTACATACGGTGCCTCTATTTGAGAGAGGTGATGAGTTGATTCCATTCAATGAACTTCTCCACTAGCTAAAATGTAACAATTTCCCAAAAAAAGCTAAACTTGGAAAGAAAAGGCTAGCAACCTGTTGTAGCTCCCAGAGACAGCCTTGGATTGCTTACAAGACCAGTGCCTAGGCACACCTAAATTTGGAATGTCTCAAATGATTCATAGTAAAGGGAGACCTCACTTATATTATATATGTATATATAATATGTTGGTTCATTCCTCCAAAGGAGTAAGACATGAATTTCTTAGTATCTCTCCCCATATACAAATCTTAGAAATATGCATAAAATAGTGGAGGTCAGGTAGTCCAAGGGGTTACATTTTAATAAACTTTTACAAAGAAATGATTGAGGATAAGGAGAAGGAGTAACTCATCATATGGAACTTACAACATCAAGAATTCAATTCTATGCTTAACACATAGAGCTTGCAACTCTAAGAATTCCTATACTTATTTGAGTTAGAAATAGACATAATGAGCAACAGAGAAGCTGAGTGCTATGATTCATGAAGAGCAACTTTTAAAGACATAATTTCAACAATCCATACTAGCACTAGCATTTAACAATGTCAATACAAATGAAACTATGAGGAACTTATAGGCGCATGCATAACATTTTGATATAAGCAAATCTATGAGGAAGTTTTGGAATATTTCTAATAGTTGTGATTGCATGAACTTAGGGAAGAAACATGAACATAATGGGTTTTAATAGAGATATAACATACTGTAATACTTGAAAGGGGAATCACCACCTTTTCTTCATATTCTGAAATATCTGTATTATGAAGTTATACAGTCTGAAATTACATGTAGAGTTTTCTTTAGAATTTATGAACCTTTCTTAAGTCTTGCTTTCCCTTATTTATTCAGAGGGGAGAGCAAGAACATTCATTACAACAAAATATATCTGGCATAGTCTAAGCTTCCGGGTTGACTAGTTGTCTTAGTCATAGATGGCTTTGTGGCCCAAAAACATTATAAAATTAAATGGCTCTTTGAAAGGAGGCACATTAGAGTAAAATAAATAAGTAAACAATCAGATAAAATCTCTCATTGCCCATCCTGTGATCGTCTCTTCTTTAGGAGATATTTTTCTCATGGTATGGCTCCCTGTGATGCTTAGCCGACTTCTGCCATTTCTATCTTCATTGCATTCGACACCGATAACCTGTTTTGTTAAATGTATTATAAAGTAAATGTTTTAATGTCTATTATTGATTGATGTCTATACCAACCATTTAACCTATATCATGGGGCTACAACCATTCCTCTCATTGTTACTTGATATAACACTATGACTATCGTGTAAATGAGAATTAATAGGATGTGATGAATTAAAAAGATGTAAGAGAAAATGGTTTGTTTTCTCATTATGGTGAATTAATATGACGGAATGAATTATAAAGTTGTTAATATAAATTTTTTCTTTTCATTTAAGAATTTTTGGAATTATTTATAATGTTTGATACATATTTTAAAAATTATAATTATTTCTCATCATAATGTTTATATTTTAGAAAAAAAAAATCAACTCCACAAACTCGATTTTAAGTTTTAAATACAATTTTAAAAATATAAAAAAATAAAATTATTTTTTTTTCCAAAAGGAGAAATATACCTTTGATATTTCATGGGAAATAAAAAAGTACAATCTCTTGGCTACATAACATCACACTTGATAGCTTAAAAACTAAGTTGAGAACAAAAACCTAGATATCTCTTGGATCTTATACATATTTTGAAATTTGACTAAATCTTGTTTAAGCAAGATCAAATATATTAATGGACAAAATAAACAACACATTGCCATTACATACTTATGAGATGAAAACTAACCAAACATGTAATAGGAGAGCTTCCTTGGATAACATATCCACCAAGTAATTATTTTCCATGTATGTATGAAGAACTTGCGCGTCATCATAATGCTCCTGTAGCTAATGGATTTTCCTTTGTCATGACTCTAAGTGAAGTAGTCGTAAGTCATCTCTTCCATTGAACTAGCCCACAAATAATTTTGAATCCCCGAACAATGTGAATACTTTTACCTTCTTCCAAATGGGAATCCTCATGGCACACCACATAGCAAGGATTTCAATTATAAAATTTGTGCATTTAACAATTAGACTCTGGGAAAAGAAAATGAATATGCCCACACCACAAACAAACCTCTGACTCATGGATCCACATCTCTGATTAACCTGATCTTTTCCCTTTTAGCAGTTTCGCTTGCTCAAGTCAAGACAATCTCACATCGTGTGCAATGACTTCAGAGGAAGCCACAAAGTATTCAAGAAGACAATGGTTTCTCCCTAGCAAAATTCCCCACAATACAAAGATCTGAAAGAATTTAAGGAAAGATAAAATAAGATTTTGATTCTATTAGCGACTTCCACCACTTGGTGGTCTTGGAAATTTGCCAACAGATCTCAAGATCAAATATATTCTTCAATCAAGCTTCTATTCCACTAGGAATTAAGTTTAAAACAAGAAAAAAAAAGAATTATATTCTATATTTAAAGAAATTATTTAAAATCAGAATAAAGAATAAAGAATGACATCTAGCTAAATTGAAAATTTTAAAAAGGAAGAAGATATGAGTGAAAGCTATCTAAATTAATTAGGAATCTATAACATACCCAGCTAAATTTTTTTATGCAACATCTTCTTAATTCAACATTATTATTGACATATTACTCAAATTATTTTACTATGGGTAAAAATGTATTTTTTTGTATAGTTATTATTTGTATTTTTATGATGTTCATAATTGTATCACACACCTTTAATTATTCCTTTGGATCGATGAGAATTCTATTGCTTATACACGTATTGTGTACCTTGAGGCTTGTTTTATTTAAATGACCCATCTCATCATGTATTTTGTATTTATTATGTATAAGGTATGGTCATACATAGGGTCTAGCCATCATCACTATATTACAAGAATCATATTAATGTATTAACAAAAGTTTAAAATATCTCCCATCCCTATCGTGGTTGTTCAAGGGATTCTCTGATGGGCCAAATACTTGGAAGAAGAATCCCTAACACGCCCTTAACATTGTACACAATTTCTATAACTCAGGTCATTATTTTTTTCAATTGTTCTGGTTGATTAGCCCTTCTTTTGTGCTCTCAGCGATTCCAAATTTCATTTGTTTTTATATAGTTCGCAATGGCTAGGACCATTTTATGAGGTAGTGTTTATAAGTAAGACACAAACCCTAATTATTTTTTTATTTTCTTAGATTATTCGTTGATATACATTTAATCTTCTAACAAAACCCTTGTTCGAATGTTATAGGTTAGGTTCCACTCTTGAGAGCAGGGATTTGGCTTCACATTTAAAGCTTCTAGGTCCTAATCAAATCTTTTTTTGGTTGTTGTTCCAGGTACCTCAGAAGCCGAAGCCACAAATGAAATAGGGTTTAATATTTTATTTAAAAGGAGGTTGTGACTCTGTCCTGTTTAGGTTCATGTCATGTGTAAGTTAGGATAAAAAACGAGGTTATCTCTCATACAACCTTGGTTTACTCAGCCAGAGGGTTGAGCCTTTTCCCCTAAATAACTTTGACTAGAAAATGTGTTAAGTTTTTTTGAATTCATTCATGGCCTATGAATGTTGTAAACATAGTACCTTCTACTTCTAGTATAAAAGAAAGACTATCAATTTTCACTTTGCGACTTTGTTTACATTAGTGAAACTATTCGATGGAAAATTTAGGAGAATACATTAAGGTCATTTGTTTTCTTCAATTATAAATTATATTTGGTTCTAATGTATTTAAAGTTACAGTATTACTTGTCCAATGTTATTTATGATGATTATAATTCTTAGTAACACATGTTTTGACTTTGTAAGTTTATTGTTCTTTATTTTATTGAAGAAAAAGAAAAAGAAGATTGTTGCATTCTTTTCTTCCTTTTACACTATAAGGGTTTCAAGTCTTTCTACTCTGTTCTGATTTCCTTTATGACCATAACCATAATAGAAAATTTAGCCAATCGCAGCCTAGTTGTTACTGTCAAAAATTTGTCTTTCTCTTATCTAGTATTTTAGTACATTATGTAATTCACATTGTGTACCATTAACATAAACAGAGATTTGTGGTAGTCACAGGACTTAATATGTCTCATACATATGATGACATCATTAGTTATACAGTTTGGAAGGCCGTCAGGACCTATATTTAGGACCCGCCACATACCATCCAGTCCGAAATATATAAGAATTCAGGACTATCTCAAGTAATTGAATAAATGTTTGTTTTGTCCAGTAAGACTTGGGACTAACCTAATTCATCGGTATAATGTTTTATTTGTCACTTCATAGTATCAAAATTATAACCATAGCATTGCAAAACATATTAGGAAATAAATGCATATAGAAACAAAAACATGTGACACTTATATGTTTTCCAATAACTAAGCCTATCACGAAAATCATAGTGGAAAGATTTCTCCACCAAACCAATGAGAACCAATATCCTCTACTAGAAATCCCCCCAAACTAGCTTCACATGTAAAGAAATTTTCATGACACATACCATATCATGTCCAACTATGGATATTCTCAAACCGTACTAGGTCTAGTCTAGGGTTTAACTGGCCACATAGGGTTTAGTTTGGAATTCCACTAGCTAACCAACTAAAGAATTCGTTACTTTTGCAACATCCTGCCTCCCTCAACAACATCATGTCTGAGGGTATCAAACTTAACAACTTTTGTCTCCTACCTTGGCTCCCCTCCAACCAAACTCCAAGTTCAAAATGTTGCCTTGGACTAATTCCCTCTCACACTCTTGTCTCCCTTTTCCCCAACTGAGATAATTTATATCTAAGGAGAGGAATATAGGTAGGTAACCACCTATTCCCATAACTATCTTTGATCTTTCTAGAATATGAAACTCTCTTTCAACATCTTTTCCCATCGTAATTTTCATGGTTGACCATAAACAATATTTACTAATAAAATTTAGAAAGATAAACATTTATGTTTATCACTTATTCATACCAAGCCTTTAGCATGGCCCACAATTTTCCAAGTAACTTTAGCAAAAGTAAACTATAATATTTACAATTCACTGAGGGGTATTACATCCCCCCCCACAGTGAAACACCATCCTTGTTGTTTTTTCTTGGCCCTTAGAACAGGTTAAGATATGTTTCACACACAAAATTCTCATCCTATCAAGTAGCTTCTTCCGGGTTGAAGTGACTTCACTACACTTTAACCTGGGTGATAGCTCGTTTTCGTAACATGATTTCTCTCAAATCTAGTATGCACAAAGGATCGACCAAGAATTCTCCATTCGGTTTGACCTTCATCAACAATCATTAGGAAAAGCATTAGCTTCTAGCAGCTATTATTTTAGAAAAAATACATAATCATTCTTAACTTCATTGTTTACCTTAATATCCTACCAATCAGTAGAATATTCTTAGGATCATGTATTTCTTTCTTTAACAAGGAAACATGAAATACATTGTATATGACTAGGGAAACTCATCTACTAGACCATAAGCCCAATCTTGACAAGTATGTCAAAAGGGAAACATAATCGGGGAGTTAGTTCCACACATATTCCTCATCTTAAATTGCTCTTTTTTTAATTAACTTGGTTTATCCTTTATGTGAATATGATTTCTTACATGAACCTCTTTGTAGATTTGTATTTTATTGAGTCATCCTATAATCACATCATTACTAGTATCAGACAACAATAAATTATCGTGCACCTTGTCTAATAGACATTCTAGAAATTTCCTAACATGAGATTAATTAATTATCTTATTATACCACTCACACAGTAATCATATTTATTATTAGAACATCATTTTTTTCAAGGAAAATTTTCTTTATCTTGTCCCTATGATGGCTCATCACCAATGGTTTGTCCTTTATAAGAGATAAGACCTTAATAGTGGGAGCTCAAGATCTAATTCAATAATAAATGATTAAAACCACTTTCAAAGTTTCTAAAAAAAACTTCAAAATTATTTTTTATTTTTTACTCATTTCCTGCCATCATCACATTTTTTTCAAAATTATTTTTTATTTTTTACTCATTTCCTACTATCATCACATTTTTTTTTGGGAATTTCTATGTTTGCAATTTGCATCATCAAAGTCGGTCTTAAAGGAAAATGCGATAACCCATAAAATTAGGGTTGTTACCCAATGTAATCCATGATTCGTTTTAGAAAGAAATTATTTTTAACTTTATAAAAGATTATTTAAAAATATCAATAAATAATGATAAATCCCGGGTGTCGACAGGACCATTTTTTAGATACATAAAACACTCTATAAAATGAAATTTTCTTATTTTTAAATTTATATTTTAAAATTTAATTATAAAAAATGTTTATGTTACTTATTTATATACAATATTCAATTGTTTATATACCCATTGATTTTCACTTTAAAACCAATTTTAAAAATGTGAAAGACAATCGGAAAAGCTATGAAGGCGGTAATTTGTTTTTGCTTTTGCTTTTTTATATGTATAAATAAACTAAATTATAAAAATTATATTTTACATTATTCACATGGTTATTTAGTTTGTTTATATACATTGATTTCTATTTAAAACAATTTTTATATTATAAAATATAACTGGGCAAAGTTATAAATACTATAATTTTCTTTATTCATAAAGAGATTTGGTTTGTTTTGAATATTTGTTTTCATACTTAAATAATTTAAAACACTTTGGCTTGTGAAATAATGTAAATTTAAAAATTTAAACTTTTTGATACGGTAATATTATTTAATAATTGTGTTTAAAGGTTTAGTAATATTATTTAATAATTTTTGTTTACAAGGTTTACGATTAACAATGGTGCATTGTAAAGACATCTTTTGTAATTACTCATCTCAAATTTTTAATAAATATAAAAAATAATTTTTGCAAATATAAAAAAAATTTAAAATGATTAATTTTGAGATTGAAGAAAATGTTAAAATTTTATGTTAATATTTTTTTTATATATTAATTTTTAAATATGAATAAATAATTAAGTTTTATTAGCACAATTAATTTAGGATGGGCTTTGTTAGCAAGGCAAGCTAAGATCAAATCTTATGGAGGGTGGTTGTGCCCTATGATAGGGGGAGCAAACATGCTAAAAAATCTAGTCAGCTTAGGATTGTTCTGGCTCAAAACCAGTACGATCCTCGGAACGGATTAGATGCCATTGAATGAGAGCTCCTTAAGCCACAGGTCAAGCTTGAAAGATCACAAAAAAACTTAATATGATAAATAATAAACATTATCAATCTCGTAAATAAATATTTACCAATACTAAAAAACTATATAGATATTTCAATAACCATTTTAAATTATTAACACAAATGTATTAAAAATAAAATCTTAACCATTCAAATGTATCCATGAAAGTAAGAAATAAAGATAACTATTACATAAGTGAGTTAAGATAAGTAAAATATAACCAAGCGAAATGTAAATATTTGTAGTGAATTTAATATTTTGAGATATACAATATTTATATTCAATTTAATATTTTAAAATGTATATTTCAAGTATAAAATTGACAATTATAAATAGAAAAATATAATAGTTTAAAATGTATAGTTTAAATATAAAATTGATAATATAAGTAATGTGTTTTTATATAATTAATAAAACATTTTATAAAATTGTTATATATATTTTTTGTTAGGCAACAGTTTTTATATAATTAATAAACATTTTAATAAAATTGTTATATATATTTTTGTTACAACAGCCATATAAATTAGATGGTTGATAAATGTGATAAGCAATTAATCTAGAATAAATATCAAAATACTTTAATTTATAATATATCTTAATGACTAAAATTTAAAAACATTCAATAAAAGCTAATATTTTATATTTCAATTTTAAATTTTTATAATTATTATTAATTATATAAAAAAGATGAACAAAATATATAAGTTTAACATATGTTCATTTAAAATAATATGGAAATATTATTAATTATAGGGATTTACTTTATATGAGATTCTTAATTCATAAATAAGTTTTCTTATAATACTATGAGTTAATATCATGGCATATCAACACTACATGTCTAAAAAGTCGTAACTCACTTCATAGGATACTTATTCATACTACATATTTTTTAATTAACTAATTTAACTAAAGAGCAAAAAATGACATAATTATTTTGGAGATAAATCTCAGCTTTTGATTTGTGTAAATCATTAAGAATATTCTAAAATATTGATTACAGGTTAAATCTCTACCATCCACCTAATAATTATTGATAATTAAATTAAAATGTTGAAAATCCAATTCTAAAATAAACTTTCTATTAATAAACATGTGCTGCATGCAACCGGTAGTCCCTGCCTATATAATCGAAAAATTAACAAGTTGCTGATGCCAACGTTGTTGTAAGTGTGTGACAATTGTTGCCGTTGACACAGAGAAAGGCACTGCAAGTGGAGGGAAATGGCTCATGTATTGAGTCAGCGTCATATCCCAATAGCCATATATTACCACGTAGCTACACTTTAAACGTTGAATTGTATTTGGCACATTCGACCGATGACATCTCATTTAACAGGCAAAGTCGTTGGTTGACATGATCACGATCAATTTCAGATATCGATTTAAGTCGTCGTGTTTTTATTTGTTGGTTGGCATAACAATTTAGTGGATTTAACTTCTAAGAGCCCTCAAATCCTTATTAATTTCAAAGCCCAAAATTTTCTTTTAATAGTGACTTAGAAATATGTAGAAATAAATTACATATATTTGAAAGAATGAATCGTCCATTAAATTGTTTTAATTATTATAATTGCAGAATTTTGTGTTTTAAAATCAATTTTAAAAGAATTAAAAAAATTTTCTTTTAATAGTGACTTAGAAATATGTAGAAATAAATTACATATATTTGAAAGAATGAATCGTCCATTAAATTGTTTTAATTATTATAATTGCATAATTTTGTGTTTTAAAATCAATTTTAAAAGAATTAAAAAAATATAATGATTTTAGGCATAAATTACTACTCGTGAAGCAAAAACGTAATACTCTATACTTCACATTACTTTGACTTTAACATTGAAATTCCATCAAGGCCTTGGCATGAAAGCCAAGTGCCTGACCTGTCCGTTCTTTTGCGAACATGTTTATATCGGACTTGCTAGGTGTCTTAGACCCTTCGCTCTCGAAAAATAGTAGGCATTACCTGTCCTTACCTTAATGTCCTATTTTGGTCTTACGCTGTTGTCGATGGCATAAGCACGTGATTCATCCGGATCATAGCTTCACTCACTGGTTTTGCTGGGGCGTTGCTGGGCAAAATTGTTGGGCAAAGATCGGCATCATGATGATAGCACAACAAAAGGTTCTATGGGGCAGGTTGGTGCAGCATCGGGACGACTGGTTCTAGCATGACAAAACGGTCTATGGGACAGGTTGGTGCAGCATCGGGACTGACGCTAGATGTAATTTTTTTTAAGGTTTTACAAAATAAAAATTACTGATTTTTATTTGGTAAAAAATATCAAAAAATCGATGTAATTTATGAAGTAATTTTATTTTAAAATTTATCTAATTTTATTTCTTTAAAATATAAAATAACATTAAATACACATTCTAACCCATTAAAACCGCTCACATCCAGACAGATGTATTTATACATATTTTGACGCGGGAGGGGGGGGACCGCAGCCCAAGTACGGAATAGAGCTTTCTTTGGATCGAGGAGGCCTGGCCGTCGGTCTAGTAAAACAAAAACCGTTTAAAACAAAGCAAACACCATGACGTATATACAGTGAACATAACCATTTAAAACTAACCAACCATCACGACGTATATACAGTGAATATATGCTATTAGGAGAGCTTTCTCTAGATCGAGGCGGAATGAACGTCGGTCTGGTAAAACAAACACCATATAAAACTAAACAACCAACACGACGTATATACAGTGAATATAACCATTTAAAACTGAGCAACCATCACGACGTATATACGGTGAATATATGCTATTATTTCTCTGGTCTGTTGCCGTTCCATGCCAACACGATGTCTTTAAGGCCGGGTCTCAGATCTTGGCTGCAGAACTTACTGTATTCCAGTGTATCCCCGCCTGTCTTCCAAAGCTCTACCACGAACAGCGAGGGCGTGACTTCGAAAATCTCGGCATCGATAGACAAATGCCCCTTCCGCCCCTGCTCTGATCCCTTCAGCTTCACCTTGAATTCCTTCGATTTCTTGAAGCTGAAACGAAACAGGCTGGCAATCTCCTCCAGCTTCGACAAATGCCTCTTCCGTCTTAACCTGCACAGAAAGAAGGGGTGTTGTTAAATAAAAAAACAAATACCTAGTACAGAGTACTTAAGCATCCTGCATTTTCTAGGGCTGAAAAAAAAGGATGAAAAGCTGACAATAACAACAAAACTGCCATGATAAGAATCAAAATAATCACCAATCTGATACAAAGTTTTGACCAACTAAAGGTAAGTCCTAAAGTTTATAATAATAATAATGTAAAAAAATACCTTGGCAGTCCAGCATTTCCCTTCATAGTTATGAATGACATCTACTAAAACGGTGTAGTTCCAATTCTTTATGACATTGTATTGGCCATCATGTATTTCAACTTCTATAGTATATCCTCCATTATTAATCAGAAAAATGATAGGATTCTGCCCATTTCGAATCATAGTAGATACATCTTGGACTGTCACCTGTTGAAATAAAGAAGAATACATTTAATGATAAAAACTTACTGAATTTTTTAACAAAACAGATAACCCGAAAGAATTTAATATTTCAAATACAGATTCATTGTTATTCATTAAATAAAATATTACAGAATTTTATATAAAAATCTTTGCATCTGCACCTGAAAGCTTCATACCAATGCATGATATTAAACGCTTCTCTGGCGTTGCTTAAGCATATCCCAGTGTTGCTCACCAGCCTATCGATCCATACTGCATTTGGAACTCATACCTGCCAAACATACATTTAGCTCAACGAGCAAACAGCTGCAAATATAGAGAAGAAAAATCCACAGCAAATGGATCCACTGCTGAGATCTATATTCTGTTTCAATGTTTTCTTTCGACGAAGAGCTTCTACTTGGGAAACTGGCCACTGTAAAAGCCGTGTTCTTGTGGCGCTGTCTAGCCAGATGGTTCTTGGAATCGCCTATACAAGAAAACCGCATACGTTAAAAAGAAAAAAAAAAGGTAAAACATATAAATACAGCAACGCAATCAGATTCTTAGCTTGAGAGTGATTTCAATGAATTAAAAACGTTTCTAAATATTTGTTTCCTAATATTACACTAAAATCAAAAGGGATTGCTTATGTATACTAGATTAAATTAATCAGTTGAAACGACTCAAGAATTTTTGTCTAATCCCTTCTTTTCCGAATAACAATTTCTCGTCTTGTTTCATAATCAAAAGAAGAGAATATTGCTAACCAAGTAAAGAGTCTTCAAGCACAAAACTAAGGAGATCTAATGTCTACAAATGATAAAGTTTCACTCAGAAAGTCTCCTTATCTTGAAAACAAGAATGTCTTATCCGTCTCCCTCAGCATTTAATCTAATTAATCTCTAGTACAGACAGACTTTACCTGAACATTGGCCCAACAGAATTTTATATAAAATCTTGCATCTGCACTGGAAAGCTTCCATCACCAATGCATGATATTAAACGCTTCTCTGGCGTTGCTTGAGCATATCCTAGTGTTGCTCCTACAAACTAGCCTATCGATCCATATTGCATTTGGAACTCATACCTGCCAAACATACATTTAGCTCAACTAGCAAACAGCTGCAAATATAGAGACAAATATACTTGAGAACAGATTACCATGAGAGTGACAAATAGAGCAGCATAATAGTAGGTCCCTCTCATCAGAGAACAAACATTTCTCTTTCATCACTCATTGCTGCCACTCCTGCCATGCCATTGCAGACTTCGGCTCTGAAGCCTATCCAACAACAGTCTCACCGGAAACCTCCCTCCCGAGATGGTAAAGACTAATTTCATATTGTGTTTGGTGGCAAGAAATTGAGAGGCGGTGGTAGCCCGCTACATGAGAGGTGGCAGAAGGTGGCAGATGGTGGTAGCCAGCTCCCTGAGAGGTGAGAGGTGGCAGCTATATAATAAACTTTGCATGCGCCTAAGTTTCATGTTTGTCACCACAATTTTCCAGACTTTGGATAAAATATAACTTGTCACCACATTTTTGCATTGGTATAAGCGAAGCCTGCAATAAGAGGTCCTTTCTTGCCCAGCCAAAAACCTTCGTTAAAATTTTGATAGACGAAAATTGTCATTCTAAAACATTGGTTAAACAATGATAACGTAAAAAAAAACATGGTCAACAAATGAATTAATGCGGGGTCAACGATCTAGTCCCAGGCAAGGACTAATAAGATTAAAATCCAAACAAAAATAACAAAATATAATATTTCCGAAAAAAATATAATGCTCAACAAAATTGAATTATGAAAAGCAAATAAATATGATGATGGATAAATATTTCCATGATGATGGATAAATATTTCCATGGAAAGGCTTAAGAACTTATGGCATTGATATTGACTACAATTTTATTGTCAATCAGAATTACATATTTAAGCCACAAGTAAAAATAATTATTCATTTTGTAAAAGTGATGGAATTTTAAAATATTAACCAGGATACCTCATCTTGTAAGGCCATGCAAGTCATAGCTTTTTAGCCAAATAACAAAATTGTATGCACATACACAATTTCATAAATATCATGTAATTAAACCAAAAGAAAAATTGTGAAATTTAAATAGGTGATAGTATTAATCAGAATGAAACCAGACATCACACATAAAATACCTTACAAATTGCCAATAACATAATCATCTGCATGGTTCCTTGTGCTCAGTGTGCATGCAGGTTTTTGTTTAAACTTGGATACGTTAGACCATTCAAGCTCTGAATATCTCTATGACACTGAAAGGGGAAGAAGGCAATTTTGTGATGACGTAAAGTTGGTAGCCCTAAATAGAAAGGCTTCTTGAATTCGTCCTCCGTCCTCTCCGTTCCACCCTCTGTGAAAGCCATCATTTCAATGTCAGACCTCAATCCCATCTGCTTAACACACCCCACTTCCTCTTCGATAATCGCGTCCACAATTATCAAAATCTCGTGACATGTCTTCAAAATCTCCACGCACTGCTCGTCCTTCCAGTCATGCAAAACGCACTGCATTTTATTTCGTTAAAAACACAAACAAACCAAGCCACTATTTTAACAAACATAATCACATTCCCAAGTTTGAGTTGCATAATGCAAGTGCTAAAAAAGTTTTTCAAAGGGTCCCAAAAAAAATCAAAATAATTACTCGACTAAGTATTCACAACAGAGATGGCGGGACGAGAACCTTAAAAAACACAGCATCTGCAGGCGGTATATGTTCGAACATATTTCCCCTCACGTGTTCCACTCCTGCACCAGTTCAAATCATGATCACAGACTAAGTATTCACAACAGAGATGGCGGGACGAGAACCTTCAAAAACACAGCATCTGCAGGCGGTATATAACGAACATATTTCCCCTCACGTGTTCCACTCCTGCACCAGTTCAAATCATGATCACATTCAGTTCGAAACACAGTATATTCTATGCAGCTCTACTCAAATATCATCAATTTGGTATTCAAGATTACCAGGTGAAGCCGGGGCCGTGTCTATCACATGTGGGAGATCCAAATTGATGCCACCAATGTGGGGGTGTGCCTCCACAATCATGGATATGGCCAATCCCGTTCCTCCTGCAACGTCCACCACCGTATTTACATTCTTAAACCCATCATCATAAACCTTCACAATGGAAGCCATAACCCTCATAAAGTTTGAATATTTTAGAAACTGATTTATATGGTAGAATAACTTTACTATGTAAAATAAGTTTATTTCCATTCAATTAAATCTTTAGAAAGTTATTCCGAAGTAATGGCAGATTTTAACACTTTTATTTATTTAGGAATTTGTAAAAATAAAATGAATTATTTAATTTCACTTCCATTTATCATATTTAAAATGTTTAGCTAATTTTCAATTGAGATAAAGATAACTTTGCTTAACATCAACATCTCTATCTCCATCTCATAAAGTTGTCATTGCCAATAAGTTGTCATTGCCAATTATAGCATTAGGGTGAAGATTGCTTTCTCTCAAAGTTGAAATTTTGTTTATGGTGGCTAAAATAAAAAATTCTAAAAATCCAAAAAAAGAAAAATTAAATAATTATACAAAACATTTTAAGTTAAATTAAGAATATTTTCCTTTAAGAAAAAAATAATTTATATATATTAAAAATATTTTAAATGTATTAAATTGTATGTTAATTTTAAATAAAATAATTATAAAATATTTAACATTTAGAATACTATTTTTTATTTTCTCTAATAATATTAGGGTTTTTTATATAGTTGTCTATGCTTGTCTAGATAGAGCATCCTTTAGCCACATTGTTTTGGGAGTTCATAATGAGTTAGAGCTACTAGTATTCTTCATTAATCTCCTAATCTTGGACATCATTTTTATAGAAAAGCTAGTCAAAGTGGGTTTTCTTGGTTCACAACAAACCTTCCACTAGGTGCATCATGGAAAGCCAAATACAAAATACTACGTTAAATATAGTAAAATTAGAGAATATATCCAATATATGTAGAATCATGGTCCGATCTAAAAATTTATGGGATTATGTTCCTCAGAAAATGCCTTGATTGGATGGATCCAAAATATATGGAATCCCCATTGTAAAATAGAATTGTATTTAGGGGTCAATGATTTCTGAAAATCATTTCTCTATCCTAGAAGATCTCTTGAGGGTTTTTGAAAGAGGACTATATTTTTCAACAATACAGAGCTCTTTATGCAATTATGGAATGAGCAATATAATCCAAAGGAGGCTTTCCTTGTAGCCCCAGTGTGGGTCCATCCATTTTATCTCACCAAATAATATTGGGAGAAGGAAAAATTGAAGGCATTACTAATGTCATTCAAAACTTTGTCAAATTATTAGAGGCTACCAAGAGAGGGGCTACACTTCATATATGTGAATCTGTGTTTGCATGAATATCTCCTAGCCTTTTCTAGCCTTCACCGACATTTCTATGAGGATAATTTTCGGAAGCATTTTGTATATTATGAACAAATACCCTTTAGATGGATACATTATCATTAATATGTGTATCTTATTAGGTCCTATTTGATGAATACCAAGTAAATGTTTAAATAAAATCTTCTCAAAAAGATCTAGCTGATTTAGGAAAAATCCCCCAAAGAAGTAGAAATTTGAGTCCATATGGTACCTCAAATCCTATGCAAATCCCTCGATCTGAAAATAGGTTAGAGACTCCCTCATCTATGAAGGAATCTATGAAGGAGTCTCCGGACAAATTCAACATTCAATCAAGTATGTAATTAGCATAAGGTAAATCCCAAAACCCTATAGAGGTTGTGTGAAAGTCGCTTGAAGAGCATCACCAAAATCCGTTACCACAAGAGATGATGAGCTCCCCTTTAAAAGAATTTGATGTAGAATTCCTAGCAAAATATATGGATTTGGATAACTCATGACGTATTTCCCTTGTGGAAACATGGCATGGAAAATAGCTCATGAACGTGCAAGCTCACAAGGCTATGATAATTAAGGCCTCCCTTCAAAGCAAGTAATTGGGCTCTAGTTCCTCATAGTCCAGTGTGGATTATGTATAAGGCTTATCTTCAAAGCAAGCAATTGGGCTCTAGTTCCACATAGTCTAGTCTTTGGGTTCAGACTATGGATTTCAAGGTGTTTTCCAGGCAAGACAAAGAAGTCAAAAAATGAGGCCATAAGAGAAATATGGCACAGATCCAAGAAGAAAATGAACAACTAGTAAACTCAAGGGAGATTCATCCACATGTTACAGCCATTTCTCCCCTTGAAATCTTGAAACCTCAAGGAGTTTTCTATGTTGCTATGTTGTTTTGATTGCCTATTCTTGGTAGGCAATGTGTTAGTTTCAAGTATCTCTTGGATTTTAGTCCTCTTTTGGAAATTCAAGCTATATGTAACTTTCTTTGATTAATGAAAGGATTGTTTTACCCTACTACTACCAAAATAAAATAAATAATATTAACAATTTAAAATATTAATAATATCGTAAGTATAAATTGATTTATTTTTTAAATTATAAATTAATAACAAAAAGATTTAGTATAGTATTCTTATCTGTAGGAATGAAAGCTAACTGAATTTAAACACATGTTACATTTTACATTTTAAAACAACAAACTATCAAAATAATTATTACCACCACATCCATCAAGGTGAAAAGCTCATTTTTGAGTTTTAAGATGGATCTATGTTGCTTATATATATATATGATCTAGTAAAAATGTTTACATAATATAACATGATAGGACATTACAACATCTCTTCCACAGTGGGATGGAAAGCACATTTGGAAAGAATTACTTAGTAAATGCCAAATTATAATAATATTTTAAATTATTTATATTATAATAATTTTTTTATTACTATTAAAATTTTAAATTTATTATAGTTTTTAAATTAATTTTTGGAATACTTAAAAAAATTAATATGTTTATTTATTTTATAATCATATATATATATATATATATATATATATCTGTGGGTTATCTCATATGGTTGGGAATAAGGGTTGTTATCTCTCTGTGCTAATGACACCAAGATGAGAAATATTATGGTAATGATAATATTTTTTTGCCTCCCCGGTGGTGGTGTTTTGTCACCGATCAAATTCTAGTAACAGAATTAAGTGATTTCTGGGAGGCACAACATACTAAGACATTTTATGTAAATATGACCACACCCTCAATGTGTGTCCCTCCTATGGAAAAACCCTTGGTGGCCCTCGATAAGCGAACTAGGCCCTCCTCTGACTCCCCATGGTAACAACGTGGAAAAATTAAGATCTAGGTACAGGGGATCACCTCGCCAGACCCCCTCATATTAAATGCCCACAACTTACCCTTGGTGATTTCATACAATCTCAGATATTCACTCTGGTCATTCCTTTTGTCTGTTTGGATATGGCAAGCTCCTTCTGTGGTGGATTGGCCGTTGCAAGAGATTACCCTAACAATAGAGTTATGCCCATTTATGAGCTCATCATGTGACATTGACTTGGTTTGCTGAAGTTTGGGTTCAAATGGGACACTTGGCCCTCATCATGCAAGGTCTGTGTTTTTCTCTCCCTTCATCATACTACTTCCGTCAGGCTCACATTCCATTATATAAGCTCTATGTTATTTGTAGGGTGGTGGAACTTTAGAGGCCTAGATGTCAAGAATGTTGTAGTTTGTTGCCTTCAAGAATCCTCGACTATTATCAATAGGTGGTTGAAGCTTTGGCTTGCAACAGTGCCTAAAAGTCAGTCATTACCTTCGCACCCTCCTACCATTACAATTAATCGTTGTTGTAGTTTCTCTCGTTGTTTCTTGTATTAATGTTTGGGTACTCAAGGTTGTGGTTATTCTCAATGTTCTTTGTGTTGTTCTTGCATAACACAGGGACTGGCTCATCCTTTGAGTTGGTGGTTGTTTTATCCCCACCATATTTACAAGGCTCAGACCCAACCAGAGTATCCTTTATATGCTCAATGCTTGTTTGTGGGGTTTGGTATTCGGGCACATTCTCAATTTGGTTTTGAACCCAGTTCTCACCACTCCCAACTCTTGTCATTGTATTCATTCTCACTACTGGTACAGTCTCATCAGTGGGATTTTATTAGGTTTCACTTAATTCTCTTTCATTCCCTCACTTCCCCCCTTTACATTGTAGACAACTTTCTTTCTTATGTCTGGGTGGAACTACACTCTCGTTGTGATATTGTTTGGGTCATTTTTTATTCATTAGCAGTTGTGGCCAAGTGTTTTATTTGCAGGTCTTACATGGAGCTACGCCAATGATTTCCTGCCCGACGGGGTGGAGCGCCAAGGGCATCCTCATCTACGAACAAGATTTTGTTTAGCTGGGAATTTGTGGAGAATTGTTTTGAGGTTACTCCCCTAGAGGTTAGAAAAGAAATTTTAAAGTTGGAAGACAAGGAATTTGGAGATCAAAAATACTTCTCACACTCTAAGATAAGTGGAAGCGGTATCAAATGGGCACCAGATCCAGGAAAATTTCGAAGGAGATGAATTCATTTCCTTCACTCAATCACTCACCATTCCCAAATGGAGACACTACTTAGCATGGCTATCTGTGGTAAGAAATTTGAGAATTATAAACTCTTTGCAGTCTAGGAGGAGATCAAACGCATACTGTAGGACATCAAATACAATCTAGACGATATAGTGGTAAGGTTGAATCGAGTGGAATGCTATATAGTTTCAGGCTTTGATACTGATTCAAACGGCTATCAAGAAGAAGTTGTAGTTATCATTGCAATACCTCTCAACAATATTAACGCAAATTTTGCCTTACTAGTGCATAATTCTCATGCAAGTGTCTCTTCAGGATCCACAGTCATGGAAGTGTCTCTTCAGGATAATTTACACTTGTTATCTTACATCCTTCATGCCCCTGCATCCATTTAATCATTCCTCTCAGTTGTGTACAACTCATTGGTTTTCTCTATTTTTAACTTTGTTTGTGAATGACTATCATGTTGGCCACAAGAAACATAACAATGGTGACTAGTTTTTTTTTCCATTTTTAATTTTGTTTATAAATGCATATGTAGGCCACAAGGAAACATGACGACATATTTGAATGAATAATGTAATGGCCCATAGCTCCCAAACCTATTAAGTAATTTTCAATCCATGTGAAAATGTTGATGGGCATATAAAAATAATTATAGAATTTCATTAGTTATTTAATTTTGATAGTATTATAGTCATCCATTATAGAGACTTGTGATAGTAAGTATTCTAAAATATAATAATAATAATAATAATAACAATAATAATAATAATAATAATAAAGAAGTAACTAATTTTTATAGTATTATAGTCATCCATTATAGAGACTTGTGATAGTGAGTATTTTAAAGTATATTAATAATAATAATAAAAGAAGGTTCTAAAATTGTATGTATGCAAAAGGTGATTGTCCAAATGTAATAAATAATTAATTCAAAATGTCATATTAAATTCTGTTTTACATATATATAGTAAGATTATATTGTATTATTTTAAAATATTATGCAAAAGACATATTTTAGACAAGTCACGCCTTTAACTATGACACTTAGTGGGTGATCTCTATATGTCCAATGGAAACTAGATATTCTTGGCTGCGTAATAATAGAGTAATTTGTCTAAAATTCTAAAAGTTTCAGCAAAGCTAACATAATAAGAGCATCTATTGTTGTACTGTAAAAAAAATAGTTGAAATTTATCATTCAAACTCAAGAATCGAAGGATGTAATAGTAACCATTCTGACACTAGAACCAAGGGGAACAAAAGGAGTGGGCTCACACTAGACGTGGACTTCAATGTGAGCCAATCTTGCATCCATTCACTCTAAGAAAACTCTCTGATTATGCTACACACATTTGACATCTTCCAAACTAGAAAACATATTATATCTTTCTTCCTACATGTCTTTTAAAACCCTTCCTAGCAGTGCCTTCATATGCCAATACAATGCCAATTTGAAAATTCCTAGATCTAACAATCTCAGGGATCCTACTGCAACCAACTAAATCTACTTCACCTAGATTGTAAATTACATTACAAGCTTATTTCAGGTTTCTTCTTGAAATATTGAAGTAAATTACTGAAGCAACCTACACCAAATTAATTATGATTCTGAAACATAGGAACTGAGCAAGGAAAATAGAAACACATAGGACACCGTTATTTTTGGACAATAGTCCCCGGAAAAACCCAATGCTAGAAAATCGATGCAACAGCTCTGAGGGTTTATTATTATTAAGCAGTAGAAAATTTTGATTACATCAATGAATACCTCACTAGGTTATTCAATTACAGAGAAAAATATTGATAGAAGCTTTGTGAGTTTACCTCACAGAATCACTAATAAAAAATCCCGGTTGTTCTAGCTGCTGGATGAGGTGCCCCTAGTAGGCTCTGTGCTATCTCTGCATTGCCTCTATGTAGTGTCAACGTCAAACCTTTCAGGCACTACGTCCCCCAACTGGAGCATCGATCAGTAGTTGAGAACCACTGCTCTTAGCCTCCTGGTCTCACACCCCAGCTTCCGGCTACTGAAACTAAACCTTTGCTCTGATTTTCGACTTTCTCTCTCTCCCTCTACACTGCTTCTATGTGGCCATTCTGGCCCTATGTCAGCCTCTTAGTCAAGGCTACTGGATCACTTTTTGCCTCTCTCTTTTGATGATTCTTTGACTAAGAATTTCACTTTCTTTCTGGAAGCTATCCCTACCCCTTGCTGTAAGAAATCTCCTTAATTGATTTTCCTCATAAGAACTTCTCACTTCAAAAAAATTGATTTCCTTGATCTCTTAGTGTGTTTTCCAAATGACCCTCAAGTCGCTTCTTATATCTTCTAGTTGGACAACCAATGGCCTAGATTAAATCATAGTCAAAGGCTTGGATTGTTTTGGCTTGATCCATGTATTTTTCTTGAAGTTTCACCCCTGATTAGATTAATACCCATATTTTAATTTTCCTAAGTTTAGACTTAGGAACCCCATTAAAAATATTAATTATTTTAATAAAATCACTTCTAGGTTGAATTTCCCAAAACACTTTTTGGGTTCTTTGGAATATATGCACCCAAACCTCCTTGCAAAATTTGAGGTTTAGGTCACATTCGATGCTACCCCAACTCAATACTCCCTCTTAGCGAGGATTGTGCTCTAGCAATACACTGTTACTCCATAGTTCTCTGACTCTAAAGCATCGTCCTCTGCAATGTTGATGTCTGACATGTTGTCCACCAACTACTGTGTTTTTGTTGTTACTTTACTATTGCCTTTGACACTGTCACTGCGAATGCTACATATGTACTACAACTCCCTCTCAAATGTTGCATCTGCTATGATGCTAGCACTGCGACTGCTAACACTGCATCCGTACTGCAACTCAATTGCTGAGAGAAGCAACTTAAAAACACCCAAAACTAGACACGTATCCAATGGATACACCTCGGTGTTGAAATCTTGACTACTACTAGTCCCAGGCTGTCTTCTGAAGCCACTGCATTGTTGAACCTCTACATTGTGCCTCCTCACTCTGCTGCCTCTCTACTCTGCGCTACTCACATTTTGGCACTACTAACTACTGCATCTGCCAAATCAACACTCTAAGGCATCAAGTGAAAACTCCTCCATCCTGCTACTACTAATCATGGGCTCCTGTAGCAAGGTGATGATAGAGAGGTGGGCTCTTAAAGGATCTTACCTATTTGTAGCTCTATCGAACTACAGTTCTATATCAGCCCACCTCCCTCCTAGAGGTAATTTCACTATCATAGCGAACTCTTCTTCCTGTTCAATCTTTCCGGCTGCAACCTTAGGATCATGCTTATCATCCTTGTCATTTTTCTTCAAAAGACACTGGGATGCATAGTTGCCCATCTCATCACATTTGAAACATTTCACCTTGGATACGTCCTTCTTTCGTCTTTGTTGCCCCTGTTGTCCCTTTGATGCAAGGTTTGTGTTATCCTCCTCCTCTAATTTGGTCTTTGACCCACTGCTATTGTTTCTCCCATCAAGTTTGACCTTGAGCAAGTCTCTCCTTAGCTCTTATTGCTTTAGAGCTGCCCAAATCTCATCCCAATTTGGCAGTGTTTCTCTACCTGGGATACTCTGACAAATACTTTCCATTCATCTGAGATGAAACTCCGAGTCCTGAGGTGTATACCCCACAGTCAAAAACTCATCATGATTCTCCTTCAGTTTCGTGAGGAATGGATCCACACATTCTCCCTTTTGCATCTGTGCAGACCTCAACTTTTGTTCCAAGTACATCTTCCATTACTTAGAAGTCGATCCCTAATACAAAGTGGCCAAGGCATCCCACACTCCATAGTAGTTGCTCTGCTAGCAACGTGTCATACCATGTGATCCTTGACTCCATCCAGGACCATCCTCTTGGCTTTTTACATCTTAGCCTTGTACTTCTTTAGCAGATCTGCATCTGCAAGTTCAGCTACCACATTATCAACATACGTCTTGAGGACATGCTCATCTAGAAGGAAAGACATTCTATCCTTCCATATGATGTAGTTGGAAGCCCCATCCAACCTGTCATCATCCCTCAAGCCACTAGTTTCCATATCCTCCAAAAAATGTCTAACAAATCCCTCCCTCTTCTTCCTACTTCATAGCTCCTAGGCTAACTTACGCACTCCTTGATGGAGCTAATAAGATGTTGTTCCTCTGTTGCTCAAAAATGATAAATACTGACTTCCTCGACAAGAAATCACTAAGGAAGTATTCCCTCAAGATGTGATCTTCTTCCTCCTTCTAATGAATTTTCTGCCCAGCACTCAGCTTGCAGAAAACTGTGTCCCTCTAGCTCTGTGTGGCTCTGTGTAGCTCCCTCTATCTTGGCAATTTTTCAATCTAACAATATTACCTCTTTGTCAACTCACTTAGAGAGAGACACCCACGAAAATATAGCCCTCCTCACTAGAATTATGCAATCCCTTAGGGGATTTGAATTGCTACTTGCTGCAACAAGTTGACCCTTGCTTCAGTGTTAGATCTGCTCTTCCCTCTTTCACATCAACAACTCTGATACCATGTGAAAATTCCTAGATATAACAATCTCAGGAATCCTACTGCAACCAACTGAATCTACTTCACCTAGATTGTAAATTACATTACAAGCTTATTTCAAATTTCTTCTTGAAATATTGAAGTCAATTACTGAAGCAGCCTACACCAAATTAATTATGAATGTAAAATATAGAAACTGATCAAGGAAAATAGAAACACATAGAACACCATTATTTTTGGACAATAGTCCCTAGAAAAACCCAATGCGGGAAAATCGGTGCAATAACTCTGAGGATTTATTATTATTAAGTAGTAGAAAATTTTGAATACATCACTGAATACCTTAGTGGCTTATTAAGTTACATAAAGAAATACTAACAGAAGCTTTGTGAGTTTACCTCACATAATCACTAAGAAAAAACCACGGTTGTTATGGTTGTTGGATGAGGTGCCCCTGGCAGGCTCTGTGCTATCTTTGCATTGCCTCTATGATGTCCCAGCATCAACCCTTTCAGGTGCTGTGTCACCCAACTGGGGAATCAATTAGTAGCCCATAGTCACTTCTCTCAGCCTCCTGGTTTCACACCCCGGCTTCCAGTTGCTGAAACTGAACCTCTGCTCTGATTTTTGACTTTGTCTCCTTCCCTCTATGATGTTTCTCTGTGACCCTTCTAGCCCTGCGTTAGCCTCTATGTCAAGGCTACTGGACCACTTTCTTCCTCTCTCTATTGATGATTCTCTAGTTTAGAATCTCATTTTCTTTCCGAAAGCTATCCCTTCCCCTCTACTGCAAGAAATCTCCTCAATCAATTTTCCTCCTGAGAACTTCTCACTTCAGAAAATTGATTTCCTTGATGTCTTATTGTGTTTTCCAAATGACCCTCAATGTCCTTCTTATATATTCCCATTGGACAACCAATGGTCTAGATTAAATCGTAATGAAAGGATCATATCGTTTTGGCTTGACCCATAGATTTTTCTAGAAGTTTCAACCCTGATTAGTTTAATACCCATTAATATTTTAATTTTCTTAAGTTTAGACTTAGGAACCCCATTAAAAATATTAATTATTTTAATAAAATCAATTCTGGGTGGAATTTCCCAAAACACTTTCTGGTTTCTTTGGAATACATGTGCCCAAACCTCCCTGCAAAATTTGAGGCATAGAGCACATCCGATGCTACCCCAAATCAGCTTCCAAGGCACTAAGATATTGCGTCCTTCTAACCTGGGTATGCCCAGGTTCAAGAATCTAGGTGGAAGCATCTTCAAGGATTGAAGAGTCTGAGAAATCTAGTCCATTATGAGCATTAAGAGATTCAAAATTGTAGATTTCATTCTAAGTTTCACGGGGAACTATCACTTGATAAGTATTAGCAACTACTTAGCCCCGGTTTTGGGTATGGTTAGACCTGGGGGACCACGACCTCCCCACCTTGCTTGATCCACATTTTCTGGAGTTCCATGGATGTCAAATGGATAATGTACCGATGGTTTATATAAAGTGAGAATGCACTAAAAATCTAAGCCCAAGTCCTCCAAAGTAGCTAGGCTAGCAACAAAATAGCGGATAAGAGATGTTGATTGACAAATAGAAAGCTTTTGGGAACAAGAGAAGAAATACGCAATCAAAACGGTACCACAAGATGGGGAAGATAAAGGTTTGCAATTCAAGAGAAACAACAAAGTGAGTGCATAGAAGACCCTTTAGCGAATAGATAGAGCGAAAATAAACCCACAAAAAATATGTCGCCCATAATAATACCAATACTCAACACTATAACTAATATAAAAATTAACAAAGAAACAACAAGGATAAAGAGATACCCAAGATCTAAAGGTCAAGAGAAGTGTCAGTCTTAGAGATTAGGTAGTTGTAGAGAAATATGAGGTGCATGTCACACAAGAAATGTCAGAGAAACTACATATAAATGTAATGAGGAACCCTTCCCATCTTGATGTGTTCTTAAATCTTAAGTGTCTCCATAAGAACTCAACTAGATGATTGATAGACCAATCTACAAACTAGGATATTCCTCTAGACTCACCTTTAGAAAATACCATATAAAATTCCCAATTATGTAGAGATTAGGGATTATTAGACCACCCTTTGCACCAATTTCTTTCTGATTCTCTGTCCTGAAGCAAGAGGACTAGATTTGATCTAGATTTAAACAGGAACACAAAAAATTGCAGATATAACCATAAATATAGAGATGCAACAAAAATAAGACTTCATTTCATTAATAGAAAAATACTGAAGTATGCTTACACACATAATGGAAATAACACTAGCTTGGGAAATGGTAGCTTATCTCTGAGAAGATATGTGGTGACTACATGCCTCTGAACTGAGTTACAATGAGGCTCAAGGGCCTTTTTATTATTGAGCAATAAAGAAAACCCTAACTTGAGGAGATGTAACACCAAGAGTTTATGTGCCCCGTTGGGGTTAGTTGGGCAGCCAACTTCCCGGGGTCGTAACTTGGTCATATGATCTCTGTTTGATGTGTATGATACCTCATTCGAAAGATCTCTCCGAGGAATACATCTGCCGACATAATTATAAGTGCAATAAATGTTTTTCCCAAAAAATGTCGTTTAGGGCCTCAAAAATGCTCCGGAAGTTCAGGACCCGAAATACTGCCAAAAATAGTAAATTGTGCTACAACTAAAGAAACAGATGAAACTGACTAGGGATCTAGGTGGAATAGGTGGATGACCACCAATATCCACCTGGATCATTCCTCCCCCCTTAGGAAGCAATGGTCCCCATTGCCTGCAAAGCCTCCATGAGGTGAGGAAATTTATGTTCAACCTGATCCCTGTTGAGACGTTCTACAATCTCTGATGTGTCCAATTATGCTGGGAAGCATGGTTGAGGGTGGTCCAAATTGAACACTCAGTGAAAGCCAAGGAATGGAGGAATGCTGTGCTCCAAAGCATTGTTTACCACAACCTTCGTAATGGTGTAAGGACTATATCGGAGTGGTCTGAGCTTCCGACGGGCTCTTGGAAGGCATTCTTTCTGCAAATGGAACCAAACTTTGTCGCCCACCCGAAACTTGTGTGGCACCCGATGTTGATCATGTCGCTACATGTACTTGGCATTTTCCACAATAGAGCAGCAATATATTGGCCCATTGGGTAGAGGTTCTATGGGAGTCAGATCAAACGAATGCTTGACTTGAGAGTTCAATGGTACCCCTATGGGTGAGGAAGAGATGTCCCTGTATTCTTTCATGACTACATCCACCTACTTCTACTGTGTGGAGTAACCCTTCTCGGGGCCCATGGATGTGGCTACGATCTTCCCCTTACTTTGAGAGCGAACCAGAAAAAAAATAAAATTCCTAATCTAGGAGATGATCTTACTGCATTTCTTGGAAGAGATCAAAGAGGGGGCGGTAGGTGGGGGTACCTCTGGTATCTTGTATAATGAGAGAATATATCATGTCGTAGAGTTGGAGTTAGGGCGAGGGAGAAATATATATTTTGAGGGCACCATATGGAGCAAAAAGCAGCAGCGGGAGTTGCTGAAAAAAGAGAGGAAGACTCACCGACGGCTATGTAGTGACTAGGTGTTGCCAGGATTATAAAGGTGATGTGGAGGGCGTATGGCTAAAATCCATTTGTTCCTTCGTATTTCTTTTAAACTGAAGAAATCACTTTTGGAGCAACTCTTCCGTGTACATGGTCTTTTTCTAGAGCAATTTTTGTTTTTGAACGGAAAAATCACTTTTGGAGCAGCTCTTTCATGTACCTAGTCTTTTTCTGGAGCACTTTTTTTGGTGTACATAGTTTCTATAGGATTAGACTATAAAATTTGAGGGATCAAACTTCTACACATAACTTTGGACTACATCTTTAAGACTATTTGTTCTTCAAATCCAAATAAACCTTCATAAAGTTTGAATAATTTTGAACTACATCTTTAAGACTATTTTTTCCTCAAATCCAATTAAACCCTCATAAAATTTGAATATTTTAGAAACTAATGTATATAATATAATAAGTTTACTATGTAAAATAAGTTTATTCTCATTCAATAAAAAATTTAGAAAGTTATTCCGATGTAATGGGAGATTCTATCAATATTTTGGAATATGATGCAATCACACTTCTATCTATTTAGAAATTTGTAAACATAAAATCAATTATTTATAAATTTGTAAAAATGAAATCAATTATTTAATCTCACTTCCATTTATCATATTCAAAATATATATCTAATTTTCAATTGAGATAAAGATAAATTTTCTTAACCTCTCCATCTCCATCTCATAAAGTGGCCATTACCAATTATAGCATTAGGGTGAAGATTGCTTTCTCTCAAATTTGAAATTTTGCTCATGGTGGCTAAAAGAATTCTAAAAAAAAATTAAATAACTATACAAAACGTTTAAAGTAAATTTAAGAATATTTTCTTTAGAAGAAAATAATTTATATAATATTTTTAAAAATATTTAATGTATTAACTGTATGTAATTTAAATAAAATAATTATAAAATATTTAGCATTTAGAATAAAATTTTTTATTTTTCTCTATAAATATTAGAGTTTTTTTGTATAGCTATCTATGCTTGTCTCGATAGAGCATCCTTTAGCAACATTGTTTTGGGAGTTCATAATGAGTCTAGAGCTACTAGTATTCTTCATCAATCTCCTAATCTTGGACAACACTTTTATAGAGCAGCTAGTCAAAGTGGGTTTTCTTGGTTCACAACAAACTCTACACTAGGTGCATCATGGAAAGCCAGATCCAAAATACTATGTTAAATATAGTAAAATTAGAGAATATATCCATTATATGTAGAATCATGCTCCAATCTAAAAATTTATGGGATTGTGTCCCTCAGAAATTGCCTTGATTGGATGGATCCAAAATATATGGAATCCCCATTGTAAAATGGAATTGGATTTAGGGGCAATGATTTCTCAAAAATATTTTTCTCTAGCTTAGAAGATAGATTGAGGGATTTTGAAAGAGGACTATATTTTTCAACAATACAGAGCTCTTTATGCAATTATGGAAGGAGCAGTATAATCCAAAGAAGGAGGATTTCCTTGTAGCCCCAATGTGGGTCCGTCCATTTTATCTCACCAAATAATATTGGGAGAAGGAAATAATTGAAGGCATTGGTAATGTCATTCAAAACTTTGTCAAAGTATCAGAGGCTACCAAGAGAGGGGGTACGCTTCATATATGTGAATCTGTGTTTGCATGAATATCTCCTAGCCTCTTCTAGCCTTCATCGACAGTTACTATGAGGATAATTTTTGGAAGCAATTTGTAGATTATGAACAAATCCCCTTTAGATGGATACATTATCATTAATATGTGTATATTATTAGGTCCTATTTGATGAATACCAAGTAAATGTTTAAATAAAACCCTTCTTAAAAAGAGCTAGCTGATTTGGGAAAAATCCCCCAAAGAAGCAGAAATTTGAGTCCATAGGGCACCTCAAATCCTAAACAAATCCCTAGATCTGAAAATAAGTTAGAGACTCCCTCATCTATGAAGGAGTCTCCAAAGAAATTCAACATTCAATCAAGTATGTAATTAGCATAAGGTAAATCCCAAAAGCCTATAGAGGTTGTGTGAAATTTCCTTGAAGAGCATCACCAAAATCCTTTACCACAAGAGATGATGAGATCCCCTTTAAAAGAATTTGATGTAGAATTCCTAGCAAAATATATGGATTTGGATAACTCATGACATTTTTCCCTTGTGGAAACATGGCATGGAAAATATGTGATGAACATGCAAGCTCACAAGGCTATGATAATTAAGGCCTCTCTTCAAAGCAAGCAATTGGGCTCTAGTTCCTCATAGCCTATTCTTTGGGTTCAGACTATGGATTTCAAGGTAGTTTCCAGGCAACACAAGGAAGTCAAAAAATGAGGTCGTAAGAGAAATATGGCACAGATCCAAAAAGAAAATGAACAATTAGTAAACTTGGGGGAAGTCAGGCAAATGTTAGAGCCATTTCTCCCCTTGAAATCTTGAAACCTCAAGGAGTTTTCTAGGTCGTTATGTTGTTTTGATTCCCTATTCTTGGTAGGCAATGTGTTAGTTTCAAGTATCTCTTAGACTTTATTCCTCTTTTGGAAATTCAAGCTATATGTAAATTTCTTTAATTAATGAAAGGATCCTTTTAGCCTACTATTACCAAAATAAAATAATAAATAATATTAACAATTTAAAATATTAATAATGTCATTCATATAAATCGATTTATTTTTTAAAATTAATAAATTAATGGCAAAAAGATTTAGTATAGTATTCTTATCTGTAGCAATGAAAGCTAACCTAATTTAAACACATGTTACATTGTACATTTTAAAACAACAAACTATCAAAAGTAATTATTACCAGCACATCCATCAAGGTGCAAAGCTCTTTTTTGAGTT
>APFE031051247.1:193356-221306 GCA_000404065.3 Pinus taeda | reverse complement strand
ATAATGATGCCATGATGAGAAATATTATGGTAATGATAATATTTTTTTGCCTCCCTGATGGGGGTGTTTTGTCACTGAACAAATTCTGGTAAAAGAATTAAGTGATTCCTGAGAGGTACAACATACTAAAAAAAATTATGTAAATATGCCCACACTCTGCACGTGTATCCCTCGTATGGACAAACCCTTGATGGCCCTCGATAAGCGAACTGGGCCCTCCCCCAACTCTGCATGGTAACTACGTGGCAAAATTACGATCGAGGTATGGGGGATCACCTCGCTAGACCCCCTCATATTAAATGCCCACAACTTACCCTTGGTGATTTCATACACTTTGAGATCTTCACTCTAGTCATTCCTTCTGCCTATTTTGATATGGTGATCTCCTTCTGTGGTAGATTGGCCATTGCGAGAGATTACCCTAATAATAGAGCTATACTCATTTATGAGCTCATCATGTGACATTGTCTTGGTTTGCTGAAGTTTGGGTTCAAATGGGACACTTGGCCCTTGTCATGCAAGGTATATGTTTTTCTCTCCCTTCATCATACCCGCTCCCTCATGCTCGCATTCCATTATATAAGCCCTATGTTATTTGCAAGATGGTGGAACTTTGGAGGCCTAAATGTCAAGAATGTTGTAGTTTGTTTCCTTTTAGAATCCTCAAAGATTATGAAAAGGTGGTTGAATCTTTGGGTTGCAATAGTGCCTAAAGGTTAGTCATTGCCTTCAAGCCCTCCTTCGCTTACAATTAATCGTTGTTGTAGTTCCTGTCATTGTTGGTTGTATTAGTGTTTGGGTACGCAAGGTTGTGCTTATTTTCAATGTTCTTTGTGTTGTTCTTGCATAACACAGGGACTGGCTCATCCTTTGAGTTGGTGGTTGTTTTATTCCCGTCATATTTACAAGGCTCAGACCCAACCGGAGTATCCTTTAACTGCCCAGTGCTTGTTTGTGGGGTTTGGTATTCGGGCACATTCTCAATTTAGTTTTGAACCCAGTCCTTGCCACTCCCAACTCTTGTCACTGCATTCATTCTCACTACTGGTACAGTCTCATCAGTGGGATTTTATTTGGTTTCACTCAAATCTCTTTCATTCCCTAACTTCTCCACTTTATATTGTAGACACCTTTCTTTCTTATGTTTGGGTGGAACTACATTCTCATTGTGATATTATTTGGGTCTTTTTTTGTTCGTTAGTGGTCGTGGCCAAGTGTTTTATTTGCAGGTCTTACATGGTGACACGTAAAAGATTGTCTGCCTGATGGGGTGGAGCACCAAGGGCATCCTCCTCTAGTCACAAGCTTTTGTTTTGCTGGGAGTTTGTGATGAATTTGTTTGAGCTTACACCGCTGGAGGTGAGAAAATAAATTTTAATGTTGGCAGACAAGGAATTTGGTGATCACAAATACTTATCAGACTCTGAGATAAGTGGGAATAGTCTCAAATGGGTACCAAATCCAAGAAAATTTCGAAGGAGATGACTTCATTTCCTTCACTCAATCACTCACCATCACCAAATGGAGACACTACTTAGCATGGTTATATGTGATAAGCAATTCGACAACTATAAACTCTTTGCAGTCTAGGAGGAGATCAAATGCATACTACAAGACATCAAATACAATTTGGACAATATAGTGGTAAGGTTGAACCAAGTGGAATGCTATATAGTTTCAGGCTTTGATACTGATTCAAATGGCCATCAAGAAGAAACATGCTAGTTTTTTTTTCCATTTTTAACTTTGTTTATAAATGCTTATGTAGGCTATAAGGAAACATGAAACATGACAACATATTTGAATGAATCATGTAATCATCCATTGCTACCAAATCTATTAACTAATTTTCCATCCATGTGAAAATGTTGACATGCATATAAAAATAATTATAGAATTTCATTAGTTATTTAATTTTGATAGTATTATAGTCATCCATTATAGAGACTTAGAGACTTGTGATAGTGAGTATTTTAAAGTATATTCATAATAATAATAATAATAAAAGAAGGTTCTAAAATTTATGTATGCAAAACATGATTGTCTAAATGTGATAAATAATTAATTCAAAATGTTATATTAAATTTTGTTTTACATATATATTGAGATTTTTTTATAGTATTATAGTCATCCATTATAGAGACTTGTGATAGTGAGTGTTTTAAAGTATATTAATAATAATAATAATAATAAAAGAAGGTTCTAAAATTTTATGTATGCAAAAGGTTATTGTCCAAATGTGATTATAATTAATTCAAATGTTTCTTATATTTTTTTTAATATATATAGTAGTTTTTTGATTGTGTCTCCTTATATAGGGCTTGTAATAGTGAGTATTCTAAAGTTATTATAATATATAAAAGAAGGTTCTAAAATTTTATGTACGCAAAAGGTGATTGTCCAAATGTGATAAATAATTAATTCAAAATGTTATATTAAAATTTGTTCTACATATATATAGTAAGATTATATTGTATTATTTTAAAATATTATGCAAAAGACATATTTTAAACAAGTCACATCTTTAACTATGACACTCAGTAGTTGATTTCTATCCATCTAATGGAAACTTGATATTCTTGGTTGCCTAATAATCGATTAATTTGTCTAAAATTCTAAAAGTTTCAACAAAGCTAACATAACAAGAGAATCTATTGTTGTACTGTAAAAACAAAAGTTGAAAGTTATCATTCAAACTCAAGAATATAAGGATGTAATAGTAGCCAGGTTTCTGACACTATAACCAAGGGGAACAAAAGGAGTGGGCTCACACTAGAGGTGGATCTCAGTGGGAGCCAATCTTGCATCCATTCTCTCTAAGAAAACTCTTTGATTGTGCTAGACATGTCTGACATCTTCCAAACTAGAAAAACTATTATATATTTCTTCCTACATGTCTTTCAAAACCCTTCCCAGTAGTGTCTCCATATGGTAATACAATTCCAATGTGAAAATTCCTAGATCCAACAATCTCAGGAATCCTATTGCAGCCAACTAAATCTACTTCACCTAGATTGTAAATCACATTACAAGCTTATTTCATATTTCTTCTTGAAATATTGAAGTAAATTACTGAAGGGGCCTACACCAAATTAATTATGATTCTGAAACATAGAAACTAAGCAAGGAAAATAGGAACACATAGGACACCGTTATTTTTGGACAATTCTACTTGGAAAAACCCAATGCCAGAAAACAGGTGCAGCAACTCTAAGGGGTTATTATTATTAAGCAGTAGAAAATTCTAAATACATCTCTGAATACCTCATAGGGTTATTCAATTACAGAGAAAAATACTAGCAGAAGCTTTGTGAGTTTACCTCACAGAATCATTAAGAAAAAATCCTGGTTGTGCTACCTGTTGGATGAGGTGCCCCCTGTAGGCTCTGCACAATCTTTGAGCTACCTCTATGTTGTCCCAACGTCAACCCTTTCAGGCACTGCGTCCCCCAACTGGGGAATCGATCAATAGCCCAGAGTCACTGCGCTTAGCCTCCCAGTCTCACACCCCAGTTCCAACTACTGAAACTGGCCCTCTGCTCCGATTTTCAACTTTCTCTCTCACCCTCTACACTGCTTCTATGTGTCCCTTCTGGCCCTGTGTCAGCCTCTGAGTGAAGGCTACTTGATAACATTTTCCATTTCTCTACTGATGAATCTCACTGAGAATCTCATTTTCTTTTCAGAAGCTATCCTTGCCCCTCTACTATAAGAAATCTCCTCAATCGATTTTCCTCCTAGGTACTTCTCACTTCAGAAAACTAATTTCCTTGATTTCTTAGTGTATTTTCTAAATGACCCTCAAGCCCCTTCTTATATCTTCTTTTTGGACAACCAACGGCCTAGATTAAATCATAATCAAAGGCTTAGATCATTTTGGCTTGATCTGTGGCTTTTTCTAGAAGTTTCACACTTGATTAGATTATTACCTATTAATATTTTAATTTTCCTAAGTTTAGACTTAGGAACCCCATTAAAAATATTAATTAGTTTAATAAAATCACTTCTGGGTGGAATTTCCAAAAATTCTTTATGGGTTCTTTGGAATACATGTGCCCAAACCTCCCTGCAAAATTTGAGGTTTAGATCACATCTGATGCTACCACAGATAAATACTCCCTCTTAGCGAGGAATGTGCTCTAGAAATACACTACTACTCCATACTCTGAAGAATCATCCTCTGCGATGTTGATGTTGATGTCTGACATGTTGCCCACCAACTACTGTGTTGCTTCTGCTACTATACTGCTTCCTTTGACACTTCCACTGCCAATGCTACATATGTACTGTAACTTCCTCTCAAATGTTGCATCTTCTATGCTGCTAACACTGCCACTGCTAACACTGCATCCATACAGCAACTCAATTGTTGAGAGAAGCAACTGAAAAACACCCAAAACTGGAAGAGTATCTAGTGGATACACCTCAGTGCTGAAATCCTGACTTCTGCTAGCCCCAGGTTGTCTTCTGAAGCCATTGCATTGTTGAAGCTCTATATTGTGCCTCCTCACTCTGCTACCTCTCTGCTCTACGTTGCTCACATTTTGGCGCGACTAACTACTGCATCTGTTGAATCAAACCTCAATGGAATCAACTGAAAAATCCTTCATCCTATTGCTATTGATCATGGGCACCCATAGCAAGGTGATGATCCAAGAGGTGGTCTCCTCAAGGATCTTTCCCATCTGTAGCTTTATCAAACTACAATTATATATCAATCCACCTCCCTCCTAGAGGTAATTTGGCTATCATGGAAAAATCTTCGTCCTGTTCAATCTTTGCAGTTGCAACCTCAGGATCATGCTTCTCATCCTTGTCCTTTTCTTCAAAGCACACTAGGATGCATAGTGGCCCATCTCGCGACATTTGAAAATTTTCACCTTGGAGATGTCCTTCTTTCGTCTTTGTTGCCCCTATTGTCCCTTTGATGCAAGGGTTGCATTATCCTCCTCTTCCAATTCGGGCTTCCACCCACTACTTCTGCTACTCCCATCAAGTTTGACCTTGAACAGGTCTCTCCTTAGCTCTCGTTATTTTAGAGCTGCCCATATCTCGTCCCACTTTTACAGTGCTGCTCTGCCCAAGATCCTTTGACAAAGACTTGACATTCATCCGAGTCAGAACTTAGAGCTAGTCTCACTAACTCCAAGTCCTGAGGTGTATACCCCGCAGCCAAAAACTCATCACGCGTCTCCTTCAATTTCGTGAGGAATGGATCCACACGTTCTCCCTTCTACATCTATGTAAACCTCAAATTTTGTTCCAAGCACATCTTCTACTACTTCGAAGATCCCTGATACAAAGTGGCCAAGGCATCCCACATCTCCTTAGTAGTTTCTCTGCTAGCAACGTGGCATACAACATGATCCTTGACTCCATCCTAATAAAGCTATTGTTCCTTTGTTCCTCAGAAAATGAGAAATATTGACTTCCTCAGCAAGATATCACTGAGGAAGTATTCCCTCACTAGGAAATCTTCTTCCTCCTTCTGACGGCTTTTATGCCCAGCACTCAGCTTGCAGAAAATTGCATCCCTCTAGCTTTGCGTGGCTCCGTGTCACTCTCTCTACCTTGGCAATTTTATGATTTGACCGTCTTACCTCTCTATCAACTCACTCAGAGAGAGACACCCACAAAAATATAGCCCTCCTCGCTAAAACTGCACAATCCCTTAGCGGATTCGAACTGCTTCTTATTGCAGCAAGTTGGCCCTTGATTAGTGCTAGATCTTCTCTTCCTTGTTTCACATCAATAGTTTTGATACCATGTGAAAATTCCTATATATAACAATCTCAGGAATCCTACTACAACCAACTGAATCTACTTCACCTAGATTGTAAATTACATTACAGGCTTATTTCATATTTCTTCTTGAAATATTGAAGCCAATTACTGAAGTAGCCTACACCAAATTAATTATGATTCTGCAAAATAGAAACTCAGCAAGGAAAATAGAAACACATAGGACACCATTATTATTGGACAATAGTCCCCAGAAAACCCCAATCCGAGAAAACCGATGGAGAAACTCTAAGGGTTTATTATTATTAAGCAGTAGCAAACTTTGAATACATCACTGAATACCTTAGTGGGTTATTCAGTTAAAGAAATAAATATTGGCAAAAGCTTTGGGATTTTACCTCACACAACCACTGACAAAAAATCCTGGTTGTTCTTGCTGCTGGATGAGGTGTCCCTGACAGGGTTTGTGCTATCTATGTGTTGCCTCTACGATTTCCTAGAGTCAAACCTTTCAGGCACTGCCTCACCCAATTGGGGAATCGATCAGTAGCCCAGAGTCACTTCTCTCAGCCTCTCGGTCTCACACCTCGGTTTCCAACTGCTGAAATTGACCCTTTGCTCTGATTTTCGACTTTCTCTCTCTCCCTCTATGTTGCTTTTGTGAGGCACTTCTGGCCCTGCGTTAGCCTTTGCATCAAGGCTACTGGATCACTTTTTGCCTCTCTTTGTTGATGATTCTCTAACTGAGAATCTAACTTTATTTTTGGAAGCTATCCATGTCCCTCTACTACAAGAAATCTCCTCAATTGATTTTCCTCCTGAGAACTTCTCACTTCAAAAAATCGATTTCCTTGATCTCTTAGTGTGTTTTCCAAATGACCTTCAAGCCCCTTCTTATATATTCTTGTTGGACAACCAACAACCTATATTAAATAATAATCAAAGGCTCAAATCGTTTTGGCTTGATCTATGGCTTTTTTTAGAAGTTTCACTCCTGATTAGTTTAATACCCATTAATATTTTAATTTCCCTAAATTTATACTTAGGAACCCCATTAAAATTATTAATTATTTTAATAAAATCACTTATGGGTGGAATTTCCGAAAACACTTTCTTGTTTCTTCGGAATACATGTGCCCAAACCTCCCTGCAAAATTTGAGGCTTAGATCACATCCAATGCTACCCCAAATCAATGGCCAAGGCATTAAGATACTACTTCGTTCTACCATGGGTATTTCTAGGTTCAAGAATCTAGGTGCAAGCATCTTCAAGGATTGTGGAGTCTAAGAAATCTAGTTCATTATGAGCAGTAAGAGGTTCGAAATTGTAGATTTCATTATGAGTTTCAGGGGGAACTTTCACTTGATAAGTATTAGCGGCTTCTTAGGCCTATTTTTGGGTATGGTTATGACCTTGGGGACCGTGACTTCCCCCACCTCGCTTGATTCACATATTCTAGAGTTGCATGGATGTCAAATGGATAATGTATCGATGGTTTATATAAAGAGAGAACGTGCTAAAAATCTAAGCCCAAGTCCTTCAAAGGAGCTAGGATAGCAACAAAATAGCGGATAAAAGATGCAGATTGACAAATAGAACTCTCTTGGGAACAAGAGAAAAAATACACAATAAAAAAGGTACCACGGGATGGGGCAGATAATGGTTTTCAATTCAAGAGCAACACCAAAGTGAGTGCATAGAATACCCTTTAGCAAATAGATAGAGTGGAAATAAACCCATAAATAAAAATACATCGCCCATAATAATACCAATACTCAACACTATAACCAGTATAAAAATTAATGAAGAAATAACAAGGATAAAGAGATACCCAAGATCTAAGGGTCAAGAGAAGTGTCAATCTTAGAGATTAGGTAGTTGTAGACAAATATGAGGTGCTTGTCACACAGGAAATGTCAGAGAAACTACATATAACTGTAATGAGGAACCCTCGCCATCTTGATGTGTTCTTGAAGCTTGAGTGTCTCCATGAGAACTCAACTAGAAGACTGACAGGCCAATCTACAAACTATGATATTCCTCTAGACTCCCCTTTAGAAAATACCATATAAAATTTCCAATTATGTAGAGACTAGTGATTATTAGGCCACCCTTTGCACCACTTTCCTTTTGACCCTCTATCCTAAAGCAAGAAGACTAGATTTGATCCGGATTTAAAAAGGAATGCAAAAAATTGAAGATATAACCATAAATAAAGAGATGCAACAGAAATAATACTTCATTTCATTAATATAAAAATATTGAAGTATGCTTACAAACAAAATGGAAATAAGACTAGCTTAGGCAATGGCAGCTTGTCTTTGAGAAACGATGTGATGGCTACATGCCTCTGAACTGAGTTACAATGAGACTCAAGGGCCTTTTTATTATTGAACAATAAGAGAAAACCCTAAACAACCAAAACCTTAACCCGAGGAGATGTAACACCAAGAGTATATGGGCCCCATTGGGGTTAGTTGGGCAGCCAACTTCCCTGGGTCGCAACTTAGTCATATTATCTTCGTTTGACACGTATGATACCTCATTGGAAAGATTTCTCTGAGGACTACAACTATTGAAATGATTGCAATTGCAATCATTGCTTTTCCCAAAACAACGTCGTTTAGGGCCTGAAAATGGCTCCGGAAGTTCAGGACTCGAAAAACTGCCAAAAATAATAAATTGTGCTACAATTAAGGTAATAGATGAAAATTACTAGGGGTTCTAGGTGGAATAGCTGGGTTGCCACCAATATCCACCTAGATAATTCCTCCCCCCTTATGAGGCAATGGTCCCCATTGCATGTAGAGCATCCATGAGGTGAGTAAATTTATGTTGAACCTAGTCCCTAGTGAGATGTTCTGCAATCTCTAACATGTCTAGTAATGGTGGGAAGCATGGTTGATGATGGTCCACATTGAACACTCAGTGCAAGCCAACGAATGGAGGAATGTTGTGCTCCAAAACATTGTTTTAAACAACCTTGGTAATGGTGTAAGGACCATATTGGAGTTGTCTGAGTTTCCGATGGGCTCTTGTAAGGTGTTCTTTCTACAAATGCAGCCAGACTTTGTCACCCACCTGAAACCTGTGTGGCACCCGATGTTGATCATGTCACTTCTTATACTTGGCATTTTCCACAATGGAGTGGCGATATATCGGACCGTTGGGTAGAGCTTCTCCGAGAGTTAGATCAAATGAATGCTTGACCTGACAGTGCAACGGTACCCCTATGGGTGAGGAGGAGATGTACCTGTATTCTTTCATGACCGTATCCACTTGCTTTTGCTACGTGGAGGAACCCTTCCCGGGGACCATGGATGTGGCTACGATCTTCCCCTTACCTTGAGAGTGAACCAGAAAGAAAATAATTTTCCTAGTCTCGGAGATGATCTTATTGCATTTCTTGGCAGAGATCAAAGAGGTGGAAATAGGTGGGGGTACCTCTGGTATCCTATATAACTTATTAGCCAAATAAATAATCAGAGAGCGAGGTCTAGACTGATATACGACATGTCGCTTTCATAAGTATGGTTGTCCTAATAATACATCACAAACGTCGAGAGGAGAAACATCACACAATACCTCATCTATAAAGGGCTTGATGCTGTAGGGAAGGCGACACTGTTAGCTGACTCGGAGATCGTGTCATTGGTGAAGCCACCAATGTTGTACAGGTGTAGGTGTGGTATGATCAGTAGGCCCAGCCGATTCACGACCTCTGCTGAACTGAGGTTCTTTTGGCTACCACTGTGGATGATGAATTGCAACAACGAACCCTTTACCCACATTTGTGCGTGGAAAAGATGATCCACCTCCTCTAAATTGTTGGGCTCATTCTTCTGAATCTTGGCGGTGGCAACAGTGGCGTTGGGCTCTGCATCAATAATCTGCTTCCCTTTGTCATTCCTCTTGTGGGGTTCTGACTCAAGGTCAAAACATGCATTTAATTCTGAAGCCTTCAACTCAGCCACCAACGACTGCTTGGTCCAACACTCACTTGAGTTATGAGTGGGGCTCCTATGGAACTCACACCACTTTCATGTGTCCTTCTTTGACTTCGTCGTGGTGTTATTTTCTTTCATCTTCGACGGGTTGTCTTCAGTCAGCCCGCCTTGACTTTGTCCTTTGTTCTTCGAATTCACAAATCCAAACTCTCTCTTCTTTTCTTTAAACTTCTACTCGATCTTGATAGCGTATTAGTGCGTCGGGTCAAGAGAGGAGATGTCCAGGAAATCCATCTCATCTTGGATGAAACTATGTTAGCAGCCATGATATTTGACTACCAAATGCCACTTTGAATCCTTGATACCTAAATTTGTGCGAAGGGTATGAAAAAATATTGATAAACTTCAGCACGTCATGGTCCCTTATATGTTGCAGTGTGGTCCAGTTTATGTATTTATCCTCATAGCTTCTGACAGGGTAGTATTGCTCCTTGATGGCATCCCATAATGAATTCCAAGTAGGTGCACTGAAAGTAGTGAGGACGTACTTCCATCCTTCTATTCGTAGTAGGTTTCCCACCAGTCCTTCATGTGGGGGGCAGCTTTGAGAAGTGCAAAAGTGATCTTTTCCTGGCTGGAAAAATCATGAACAGAAAAATACCCTTCTAGCAAATTTTACCATTTATCTACGGCATCTGCATCTATCTGAACCTCAAATATAGGAATGTCAAAGTTAACTTGTACCTTAAAGAGTGTGGCCCTTCTATAGTAACTGCTAGAAGTAGATGCATCACCCCTGTGTAGCCACTGAACGATCTAGGAAAAGTTGTCCATCAACGTGTTCCTTTGTTGCTCAAGGGCTTCTTCGAGTAAGATTTTGATAGGATCTCCTTCCCCCTCATATTTCTTTTCATCTGCCATGGGAGGCCATTTGGATTTGCGAGGTTGATCTTGCAAATGTTCAACCAAATCAATCCCTAACTCCTTATATCTTGACCTCAATGGCGACATGCAAAGAAAAACAGAGAAAGAGAAGACTGCTCTGATACCACTAATTAGGGTTTAAACAGGAACACAACAAATTGCAGATATAACCATAAATACAGAGATGCAGCAGAAATAACACTTCACTTCATTAATAGAAAAATAATGAAGTATGCTTAGAAATATAATGGAAATAAGACTAGCTCGGGTGATGATAGCTTGTCTATGAGAAGAGATGTGATGGCTACATGTCTCTGAACTGAGTTACCATGAGGCTCAAGGGTCTTTTTATTATTTAACAATAAGAGAAAACCATAAACAACCAAAACCCTAACTCGATGAGATGTAACACCAAGAGTTTATGGGCCACGTTGGGGTTAATTGGGTAGCTAACTTCTTGGGGTTGTAACTTAGTCATATTATCTCTGTTTTATGTGTACGACACCTCGTTGGAAATATCTCTCTGAGGACTACAACTATTGCCACAATTTCTCTTGTAAATGTTGTTTTTTCCAAAAAACATCGTTTAGGGCCTCAAAATGCCTCTGGAAGTTCAGGACCCAAAAAATTGCCAAAAATAGTAAATTTAGCTACAATTAAGGGAACATATGAAACTAACGGGGGGGTGTAGGTGGAATTGGTGGGTGGCCACCAATATCCACCTGGATCAAGATTCTTCTTCCATTCACAATGTTGAACCTAAATCTTTTCAAGTAAAAACCACAATAGGGCATAGGCCATAATTTCTAGGTACTTTACTAGCCACATGCTTTAGCATGCATGGGTGAGGCCATGCCACCCAATATAATTAATAATTGTGTTTAAAAGGTTTAAGTAATATTATTAATAATTGTTTTTAAAAGGTTTAAGTAATATTATTAATAATTGTGTTTACAAGGTTTAAGATTAACAATTGTGCATTGTAAAGACACCTTTTGCAATTACTAAATCAATTTTTTCATAAATATAAAAATAATTTTGCAAATATAAAAATTTAAAATGAATTAATTTTTGAGTTGGAACAAAATGAAAATTATTCTAATAATTTTTATTTTTATTTTTATTAATAAATTATTTTAAAATTTTATATGTAATACTTTTTTAATATAATTTTAATATGATAAATACTCAAGTTTTATTAGCACAATTAGTTGAGGATGGGCTTTGTTAGCAAGGCGAGCCAGGATCAAATCTTATGGAGGGTGGTTGTGCCCCGTGCTAGGGGAGGAGACATGCTAAAAAATCTAGTTAGCATAGGATGTGTCACGCCCCTACACCTGCAGTAGTCTTTCAACCGCTTATAGCGAGGTGCCACACTACTAACCATTTTTTTTCACCAATACTTATGATTGTAGACTACGCCTTAACATTCCATACTTAGTTTTATTTTTTTTTCCAAGTATTATTATGTTTCCTTTATACCAATGAATACCCATACACATTCATTATCAACAACATTATACAAGAGAAATGCACAACAGTATAAAGGGAGGGGCAACTCCCTGCAATATGAGTCTGCCCAAACCAATATATTATACAATTTTTCCACTTTTACAAAGTATAGGCTAAGTCATTGGGAAACCCCAAATTTATACTTAACCAAATTTCCAACTTAGACAAACTCGGTTGCCCAGCTCATCGACACCTCCGCACAACTCACCAACGCATCGTTCACCTCGTCGCACGTCTTCACCCGGCTCGCTCTTTGTTGGTCAGCCAATGCCCAAACCATGTATACCTGCCCACACGCAATCCCACTTTCCAACCCTTGGAAAATGCCCAAATCATGTGAAACAACACATAGTACTGCCTGCCCAATTCTACGACCTCCGGTTCCAGCCTTCATCTCCACCGTTCCATCGTGCATGGCGCGCCCTCACCCGTCCGCCCATCCGCACGCCCTCACCGTGTCAACCAACTCATCTCTGTACACGGCGCACCCTACCCGAGTCACCTGTTCTGCAGTTCGGTTCGTTCATTCAGTGGACACCCAACTTGTGCTGCCCGTCCTGCACAGACACCCTCACTTGGCCGCCCGTCATGCAAGCCTACCTGGACGCCCTCACAGTCACCCGCATGCCCAACTCGGGTCACCCATCATGCAGCCCTGCACGGACGCTCTCACCCAGGCGCCCGTCGTGCAGCTCTGCACGGGTGCCCACCCGGGTCACCCGTTGTGCAGCCCTGCACGACGACTTCACCCAACTCGCACTTCTTCTCTGCCTTCACCCTGCGTCCAAGTGTTGTGTTGAGAGATGATGATCGAATGATCGATGACCAAATGAACTCCATGCCATGTTTTTTTATATGAGTGGCAAGGCGAGGTCTTAGCTGCCCAGCCGACCTGCCCATGCCCTCATCTCCATCGCAAACATGAGGCGGCCTTCCCTTCAAACACCCAAATGCAGGGTTGGCCTTGTATCGTTTGTTGGTCGACCCGTGGGTGCTCCTCCACACTCCCACGTATATATAAACCGCTTGCCCAAACCTTCGACGCACTTCATTATGCCATAACATCTTCGCACGCCAAGGTCGAGCTCGCACCTCAACCGAACTGCAGCTCGCTCAGACTTTCACCCATGTGCGCTCTCCACCCGGTCGCAGTTGCACATCAGTATAACTACAGGTCGTTACATCCTCCTCCACCTGAAGTCGTTGTCGTCCTCGACAACATACCATCCTGGCAGCCATCCACCAAGATCATCATCAATGTCTGTCTCACCCTTGATGTCAACTCCTCCACATACTGCAAACATTTCTGTAACATATGTAGAACCACTGTCTCGATCATGTCTTGTCTCGACAACCCTTTGTCACCAAGATCACCATACCAAGGTATATACCCCATCGGTATGTCATCCATCGGAAATCATCTCAATCCATGACCATCGACCACCTCGTCGCAATCTCCACATGTTGCTCTCCATCATGGAAGGTTGGCCCCTCCATCTCAAGCTACATGCTTCCTGTAACCTCTCGTGTCGACCTCATCATGTGTCGTCATCATGTGAACTGCTGCCATGATATTCCAACAAATGCTAACACATCTTTGTACACTGGATCGCCTCATGACTCAAACTAGTTGGGTAGTTAATCCAACTGTCGTTCTCAAACCACGAGAATGCACATCCTCATGCCACCATCAATCGTTTCTCTGAAAATCCCTTCACATCCTCAACTCGACCAAGAGTCCTTCTCCATATAAGTGTAAGCCATGCTCAGGTCCATGGAGTAGTCCTCATCTTATCAGCAACATGTTGTCCATGATGTTTGGTACTAATATGCTGTATAAAATCAGCCACATCTATCCCAACATCATCCATATGTGTGCCACATCCAGGTCCATGAAGCAACCTCCATCACATCTGTAATGTGCCATCCCTCAAGTCTACCATAGAAACAAGTATACACCTTTCTCATCTATCCATGTGTTGCCCATGATCATAGATCAATCATCTCCCATGTGTCAAATGTGGTTAAGTCTCGGCTCAACCCATGCCCAAGTGTTGCCACCAAGGCATCATCATCGTCGTAACTCCATCACTCCAAAGTGTCTCATATCGATCCTCCACATCCAGTCACTCTTTCAATCCATTCCCATACATGTACTTGAAAGTATGCACCCCATCCTGCATTAAAGTCTCATACGTCAGCTCCTCAATGCATGAGATCCTCCAAGTCCACCATATATGAAGTCCCTAAAAGTCACAACCTCATGCCATCATGAGATCCATGAGTCATCTCCAACCAACATCTCAGCAAGCATACAAGTCTCGGCCCAAAGGTCTCTGCAAGATGCCTCAGCTCTCCATGTAGTAGGAATGCTCCATAGTCTGCTTCACAACTCCATCTAAGTCCATGGCCTTGTTGTACAAGAGTGTACAACCTCTCCATCGGCTCATAAGTAAAACATCTCCATGTCACACCAGCAAATCCACCTGCACAAAATCCCTGCCTTGGCACTCTTCATTGGATGCCCATATGACACCTCTACAAGTGCTCCTGCATAAGACAGCCATGCTCCATGTCTCCAACCTGATGTCCTTGACTAAGTTGCCCATGTAGTCCAACCAAGTAGACCCATCACAACAGTCAGTCATCCTCATCCAAATCTGCAATCTTCGGTCTAGTGAACTCGGTCACCCAACCATATCACCATCATATCATGAGTCTCTTCCATCATAGCTCCCCACTAAAGGTTCCACGAAGACTATCTCTTGGTCTCAGCGATGAGAAGTCCACCCAAGCATCATCATACCCAAGAGTGTGCCCTCCAATCTGTCCATGAGTCATGTCGGGCACTTAACCAATTCTCCATATGGCTAAAGCATGACCCAATCATCCGAAATGATCATCATGTTCCTCCCTTGTCACGGGCCTTTGTACCTTCGACCATTAGGTAACAAACAACCCCAACAAGTCCTGCAATAGTCAACAATCCCTGCTTCTCCATACAAGGTCTCATCATATACATCCATGGTAAGATGCTCCCTAGCATCGACAAACTGATTTTGCCCTTCCCTGCATATGGTTCATCTCCCAAATGCTCAAGTGAAACACAAGTACCAATAGTACTTACTTCATCATCATCATGAGGTTCCTCCATGTGAGTATCCCCATCCAACCATGTTTGCAAACTACACGATCCTGGTCCAACTTGATCCATCTCAAGTTCATCCTCCATCATTGTCACATCTGCAACATCTTTGGTCATCAAGACTTCCTCTTCCTTGTCGGCACAATCTGCAACTTCATCTTGCTCCATTTTCCAACCAAATTGAAGAAGTTTGTCTTCAACATTCTTTTCCAAGACTTAAAGCTTATCTTGAATCCGGGGGTTCTCTTCTTTCATCTGCTTCAACCTGTATAAGGTAAGCAAGAGCTTCCCTTCGCATTCTTCCAAACCTGCCATGCCTTGTCATTCAGCTTGGTCCAAGCACTAAGCTTCAACTCTGCTAAACCTGTTTCACCAATCACCAGCTTCACCAAGTTCCCTGCAACCATGAACCAACCCTTGTTCCACTTGTATGTGAAATCTACTTCCTTCACCTGCAAGTACCTTCTTCCACTATCATCAACTCGGATATCACCTCCAATATGAATTTTCACGCCCCTACACCTGTAGTAGTCTTTCAACTGCTTATAGCGAGGTGCAGCACTACCAACCGTTTTCTTTTCACCAATATTTACGATTGTAGACCACGCCTTAACATTCCATACTTAGTTTTATTTTTGTTACCAAGTATTATTATGTTTCCCTTATACCAATTAATACCCATACACTTTCATTATCAACAACATTATACAAAAGAAATGCACAACAGTATAAAGGGAGGGGCAACTCCTTGCAATATGAGTCTTCCCGAATCAATATATTATATAATTTTTCCACTTTTACAAAGTATAGGCTAAGTCCTTGGGAAACCCAAAATTTATACTTAGCCAAATTTCCAACTTCAGCAAACTCGGTTGCCCAACTCGTTGGCACCTCCACACGGTCGCCACACGACTCACTAACCCGTCATTCACCTCGCCGCACATCTTCACCCGGCTCACTCTTCGTTGGTCAGCAAACACCCAAACCATGTATACCTGCCCACATGCAGTCCCACTTGCCAACCCTTGGCAAATGCCCAAATCATGTGAAACAGCACGTAGTACCACCTGCCCAACTCTACGACCTCTGGTTCCAACCTTTTTCTCCACCGTTCTGTCATGCACGGCGCACCCTCACTCGGCCGCCCGTCCGCACGCCCTCACCATGTCAACCAACTCACCTCTATGCAAGGTGTGCCCTACCCGGGTTGCCCGTTCCGCACTTCGGTTCGTCCGTTCAGCGGATGCCCAACTTGGGCCACCCGTCATGCACGCCTACACGGACACCCTCTTCTGGCCGCCAGACGTACACGCCTACCCGGACGCCCTCACGGTCACCCACATGCCCAGCTCAGGTTGCCCGTCGTGCAGTCCTGCATGGACGCCCTCACCCGGTTTCCCATCATGCAGCTTTGCACGGGCGCCCACCCGGGTCACCCGTCGTGCAGCCCTGCACGACGACTTTGCCCAACTCGCACTTCCGCTCCGCCTTCGCCCTGCGTCCAAGTGTTGTGTTGAGAGATGATGATCGAATGATCGATGACCAAATGAACTCCACACCATGTTTGTTTATATGAGTGGCAAGGTGACGTCTTGGCTACCTAGCCGACCTGCCCATGCCCTCATCTCCATCGCAAACATGAGTTGGCCTTCCCCTCAAATGCCCACACACAAGGTTGACCTTGCATTGTTTGTTGGTCGACTCGTGGGTGCTCCTCCATGCTCCCACGTATATATAAACTGCTCGCCCAAACCTTCCACGCACTTCATTATGCCATAACATCTTCGCATGCCAAGGTCGAGCTCACACCTCAACCGAACCGCAGCTCGTTCAGCCTTTCACCCGAGCGCGCTCTCCACCCGGTCGCAGTCGCATGTCGGCAGAACTGCAGGTCATTATAGGATGGGTTTGGCTCAAGACCAGTGCGATCCTCGGGAGGGATTAGATGCCTTTGAATGCAGGCTCCTTAAGCCACAGGTCAAGCTTGAAAGATCACAAAAAAACTTAATATGATAAATAATAAACATTATCAATCTCGTAAATAAACATTTACCAATATTAAAAAGATATATAAACATTTCAATAACCATTTTAAATTATTAACACAAATGTATTAAAAATAAAATCTTAACCATTCAAATGTATCCGTGATGGTAAGAATTAAAGATAATTATTATATAAGTGAGTTAAGATAAGTAAAATATAGCCAAGTGAAATGTAAATATTTGTATTCAATTTAATATTTTGAGATATACAATATTAATATTCAATTTAATATTAAAATTGTATATTCAAGTACAATTGACAATTATAATAGAAATCTAATAGTTTAAATGTATATTTTTAAATATAACTGATTATTGTAAGTAAAAAAACACATTGTATTTTTATTAAATAATAAACATTTTATAAAATTGTTATATATTTTTTGTACAACATCATATAAATTAGATGGTTGATAAATGTGATAACCAATTAATCTAGAATAAATATCAAAACACTTACTTTATAATATATCTTAAATGACTAAATTAAAAACATCATTAAAACTTAATACTTATAATTCATTTTAAATTATTATAATTTTATTAATTATAAAAAAGAATCAAGATATAAGTTTAAAATAATATGGAACGATATTATTAACTATAGGGATTTACTTTAACTTTATCATGAGATTCTTAATTCATAAATAAGTTTTCTGATAATGCCATGAGTTAATATCATGGCATATCAACACTACATGTCTAAAAAGTCATAACTCACTTCAAATGATACTTATTCATACTACATATTTTTTAATAAACTAATTTAACTAAAAGAGAAAAAAATGACATAACTATTTTGGAGATAAATCTCAACCTTTGATTTGTGTAAACCATTAAGAATATTCTAAAATATTGATTACAGGGTAACTCTACCATCCACCCAATAATTAAATTAAAATGTTAAAAATCCAATTCTAAAATAAACTTGTCTATTAATAAATAAAATTAAAATCCAAACAAAAATAACAAAATATAATATTTCCAAAAACATATAATGCCCAATAAAATTGAGTTATGAGAAGAAAATAAACACGATGATGGATAAATATTTCCATGCAAAGACATATGGACTTATGGCATTGATATTGATTACAATTTTATGGTCAATTTTACATCAATCAGAATTACATATTTAAGCCACGGGTAAAAATAATTATTCATTTTATAAAAATAACAGAAGTTTAAAATATTAACCAGGATACCTCATCTTGTAAGGCCATGGAAGTCATAGCTTTTTAGCCAAATAACAAAATTGTATACACACAATTTCATAAATATCATATCATGTAATTAAACCAAAAGAAAAATTGTGAAAGGTGATAGTATTAATCAGAATTACCCATTGTGAAACGAGACATCACACATGAAATACCTTACAAATTGCCAAGAACATAATAATAATAATAATAATAATAATAAAAGAAGAAGGTTATAAAATTTTATGTATGAAAAAGGTTATTGTCCAAATGTGATAAATAATTAATTTAAAATGTTATATTAAAATTTGTTGTACATATGACACTCAGTGGTTGATTTCTATCCGTCTAATGGAAACCTGATATTCCTGGCTACCTAATAATAGATTAATTTGTATAAAATTCTAAAAGTTTCAACAAAGCTAACATAACAAGAGAATCTATTGTTGTACTGGAAAAGCAAAAGTTGAAAGTTATCATTCAAACTCAAGAATATAAGGATGTAATAGTAGCCATGTTTCTGACACTATAACCAAGGGGAACAAAAGGAGTGGGCTCACACTAGAGGTGGAGCTCAGTGGGAGCCAATCTTGCATCCATTCTCTCTAAGAAAACTCTCTGATTGTGTTAGACACGTCTGACATCTTCCAAACTAGAAAAACTATTATATATTTCTTCCTACATGTCTTTCAAAACCCTTCCCAGCAGTGTGTCCATATGCTAATACAATGCCAATGTGAAAATTCCTAGATCCAACAATCTCAGGAATCCTATTGCAGCCAACTAAATCTACTTCACCTAGATTATAAATCACATTACAAGCTTATTTCAGATTTATTTTTGAAATACTGAAGTAAATTACTTAAGGGGCCTACGCCAAATTAATTATGATTCTGAAACATAGAAACTAAACAAGGAAAATAGGAACACATAGGACACCGTTATTTTTGGACAATTCTCCTTGGAAAAACCCGATGCGGGAAAACAGGGGCAACAACTCTAAGGGGTTAATGTTATTAAGCAGTAGAAAATACTAAATACATCACTGAATACCTCATAGAGTTATTCAATTACAGAGAGAAATACTAGCAGAAGCTTTGTGAGTTTACCTCACAGAATCATTAAGAAAAAAATCCTGGTTGTTCTAGCTGTTGGATGAGGTGCGCCTTGTAGGCTCTGCACAATCTTTGAGCTACCTCTATGTAGCCCAGAGTCACTGCTCTTAGCCTCCCGGTCTCACAATCCAATTCCAGCTACTGAAATTGGCCCTCTGCTCTGATTTTTGACTTTCTCTCTCACACTCTACACTGCTTCTGTGTGTCCCTTCTAGCCCTGCGTCAGCCTCTCAGTGAAGGCTACTCGATAACATTTTTCCTTTCTCTGCTGATGATTCTCCGACTAAGAATCTCACTTTCTTTTCGGAAGCTATCCTTGCCCCTCTACTGTAAGAAATCTCCTCAATGGATTTTCCTCCTAGGTACTTCTCACTTCAGAAAACTGATTTCCCTAATTTCTTAGTGTGTTTTCTAAATGACCCTCAAGCCCCTTCTTATATCTTCTTTTTGGACAACCAACGGCCTAGATTAAATCATAATCAAAGGCTTAGATCATTTTGGCTTGATCTGTGGCTTTTTCTAGAAGTTTCACACTTGATTAGATTATTACCTATTAATATTTTAATTTTCCTAAGTTTAGACTTAGCAACCCCATTAAAAATATTAATTATTTTAATAAAATCACTTCTCGGTGGAATTTCCCAAAATGCTTTATGGGTTCTTTGGAATACATGTGCCCAAACCTCCCTACAAAATTTGAAGTTTAGATCACATATGATGTTACGCCAAATAAATACACCCTCTTAGCGAGGAATGTGCTCTAGAAATACACTACTACTCCATATTGCTCTGACTCTGAAGAATCATCCTCTGTGATGTTGATGTTGATGTCTAACATGTTGTCCACCAACTACTGTGTTGTGCCTGCTACTATACTGCTTCCTTTGACACTTTCACTGCCAATGCTACATATGTATTGTAACTTCCTCTCAAATGTTGCATCTTCTATGCTGCTAACACTGCCACTGCTAACGTTGCATCCATACTGCAACTCAATTGTTGAGAGAAGCAACTGAAAAACACCCGAAACTAGAAAAGTATCCAGTGGATACACCTCAGTGCTGAAAGCCTGACTTCTGCTAGCCCCAGATTGTCTTCTGAATCCATTGCGTTGTTGAAGCTCTATACTGTGCCCCCTCACTTTGCTACCTCTCTGCTCTATGTTGCTCACATTTTGGCGCTACTAACTACTGCATCTGTCGAATTAAAACTCCATGGAATCAACTGAAAACTCCTTCATCTTGTTGCTACTAATCATGGGCACCCATAGCAAGGTGATGATCCAAGAGGTGGGCTCCTCAAGGATCTTGCCAATCTGTAGCTTTATCAAACTACAGTTATATATCAACCCACCTCCCTCCTAGAGGTAATTTGGTTGTCATGGAAAACTCTTCGTCCTGTTCAATCTTTGCAGTTGCAACCTTAGGATCATGCTTCTCATCCTTGTCCTTTTCTTCAAAGGACACTAGGATGCATAGTGGCCCATCTCGTGACATTTGAAACATTTCACCTTTGAGATGTCCTTCTTTCGTCTTTGTTGCTGCAATTGTCCCTTTGATGGAAGGTTTGAATTATCCTCCTCTTCTAATTTGGGCATCGACCCACTGCTTCTGCTACTCCCATCAAGTTTGACCTTGAACAACTCTCTCCTTAGCTCTCATTGTTTTATATCTTCCCACATCTCGTCCCAATTTTGCAGTGCTGCTCTACCCAAGATCCTTTGACAAAGACTTACCATTCATCCGAGTCAAAATTTAGAGCCAATCTCACTAACTACGAGTCCTGAGGTGTATACCCCGAAGCTGAAAACTCATCACGCGTATCCTTCAGTTTCGTGAGGACTGGATCCACACATTCTCCCTTCTGCATATGTGCAAACCTCAAATTTTGTTCAAAGCACATCTTTCGCTACTTGGAAGATCCCTGATACAAAGTGGCCAAGGAATCCCACATCTCCTTAGCAGTTTCTCTACTGGCAACGTGGCATACAACATGATCCTTGACTCCGTCGTAACAAGCTATTGTTCCTTTGTTGCTCAGCAAATGAGAAATATTGACTTCCTCGGCAAGATATCACTGAGGAAGTATTCCCTCACTATGCAATCTTATTCCTCCTTCTAACGGCTTTTATGCCCAACACTCAGCTTGCAGAAAACTGCGTCCCTCTAGCTCTGCGTGGCTCCGTGTCACTCTCTCTACCTTGGCAATTTTTCAATCTGACGGTCTTACCTCTCTATCAACTCAGTCAAAGAGAGACACCCACAAAAATATAGCCCTCCTCGCTAGAACTGCATAATCCCTTAGCGGATTTGAACTGCTTCTTGTTGCAGCAAGTTGGCCCTTGCTTTAGTGCTAGATCTTCTCTTCCTTGTTTCACATCAATAGTTCTGATACCATGTGAAAATTACTATATATATCAATCTCAGGAATCCTACTACAACCAACTAAATCTACTTCACCTAGATTGTAAATTACATTACAAGCTTATTTCATATTTCTTCTTGAAATATTGAAGTCAATTACTAAAGTAGCCTACACCAAATTAATTATGATTCTACAAAATAGAAACTGAGCAAGGATAATAGAAACACATAGGACACCATTATTATTGGACAATAGTTCCCAGAAAACGCCAATCCAGGAAAAACGATGGAGCAGCTCTAAGGGTTTATTATTATTAAGCAGTAGAAAACTTTGAATACATCACTGAATACCTCAGTGGGTTAGTCAGTTACAGAAAGAAATATTGGCAGAAGCTTTGCGATTTTACCTCACACAACCACTGACAAAAAATCCTGGTTGTTCTGGCTGCTGGATGAGGTGCCCTTGACAGGGTCTGTGCTATCTATGCATTGCCTCTACAATTTTCCAGAGTTAACCCTTTTAGGCACTGCCTCACCCAACTGGGGAATCAATCAGTAGCCCAGAGTCACTTCTCTGAGCCTCCCGGACTCACTTCCCAGTTTCCGGCTGCTGAAATTGTCCCTTTGCTCTGATTTTCGACTTTCTCTCTCTCCCTCCGTGTTGCTTCTGTGTGGCCCTTCTGACCTTGCGTTAGCCTTTGCATCAAGGCTACTGGATCACTTTCTGCCTCTCTTTGTTGATGATTCTCTGACTAAGAATCTCACTTTCTTTTTGGAAGCTATCCACGTCCCTCTACTACAAGAGATCTCCTCAATTGATTTTACTCCTGAGAACTTCTCACTTCAGAAAATTGATTTCCTTGATCTCTTAATGTGTTTCCCAAATGACCTTCAGGCCCCTTATTATATATTCTTGTTGGACAAACAACAACCTATATTAAATAATAATCAAATGCTCAAATCATTTTGGCTTGACCCGTGGCTTTTTTTAGAAGTTTCGCTCCTGATTAGTTCAGTAACCATTAATATTTTAATTTTCTTAAGTTTATACTTAGGAACCCCATTAAAATTATTACTTATTTTAATAAAATCACTTATGGGTGGAATTTCCAAAAACGCTTTCTCGTTCCTTTGGAATACATGTGCCCAAACCTCCCTACAAAATTTGAGGCTTATATCACATCCAATGCTACCCCTGATCAATGGCCAAAGCATTAAGATAATACTTTGTTCTGCCATGGGTATGCCTAGGTTCAAAAATCTAGGTGCAAGCATCTTCAAGGATTGTGGGGTATAAGAAATCTAGTCCATTATGAGCAGCAAGAGATTCGAAATTGTAGATTTCATTATGAGTTTCACGGGGGACTTTCACTTGATAAGTATTAGTGGCTTCTTAGGCCTGTTTTTGGGTATGGTTATGACCTTGGGGACTGTGACTTCCCCACCTCGCTTGACTCACATATTCCGGAGTTGCATGGATGTCAAATGGATAATGTATTGATGGTTTATATAAAGAGAGAACGTGCTAAAAATCTAAGCCCAAGTCCTCCAAAGGAGCTAGGCTAGCAACAAAATAGCAGATAAGAGATGCAGATTGACAAATAAAACTCTCTTGGGAATAAGAGAAGCAATACACAATAAAAAAGGTACCACAGGATGCGGCAGATAATGGTTTTCAATTCAAGAGCAACACTGAAGTGAGTGCATAGAAGACCCTTTAGCAAATAGATAGAGCGGAAATACACCCATAAATAAAAATACATCACTTAGAATAATACCAATACTCAACACTATAACCAATATAAAAATTAATGAAGAAACAACAAGGATAAAGAGATACCCAAGATCTAAAGGTCAAGAGAAGTGTCAATATTACAGATTAGGTAGTTGTAGAGAAATATGAGGTGCCTGTCACATAAGAAATGTCAGAGAAACTACATATAAATGTAATGAGGAACCCTCCCCATCTTGATGTGTTCTTGAAGCTTGAGTATCTCCATGAGAACTCAACTAGAACACTGACAGGCCAATCTACAAACTATGCTATTCCTCTAGACTCCCCTTTAGAAAATACCATATAAAATTTCCAATTATGTAGAGACTAGTGATTGTTAGACCACCCTTTGCACCAGTTTCCTTTCGACCCTCTGTCCTAAAGTAAGAGGACTAGATTTGATCCAGATTTAAATAGGAATGCAACAAATTGAAGATATAACCACAAATAAATATATGCAACAGAAATAACACTTCATTTCATTAATAGAAAAATATTGAAGTATGCTTACAAACAAAATGGAAATAAGACTAGCTTAGGCGATGGCAGCTTGTCTCTGAGAAGCAATGTGATGGCTACATGCCTCTGAACTAAGTTAAAATGACACTCAAGGGCCTTTTTATTATTGAAGAATAAGATAAAACCCTAAAAAACCAAAACGCTAACCCGAGGAGATGTAACACCAAGACTTTATGGGCCCCATTGGGGTTAGTTGGGCAATCAACTTCCCTGGGTCGCAACTTGTTCATATTATCTTCGTTTGACGCATATGATACCTCATTGGAAAGATTTCCCTGATGACTACAATTGTTGAAATGATTGCAATTGCAATCATTGTTTTTCCCAAAACAACGTCGTTTAGGGCTTGAAAATGGCTCCGGAAGTTCAGGACCCGAAAAACTGCCAAAAATAGTAAATTGTGCTACAATTAAGGTAACAAATGAAACTTACTAGGGGTTCTAGGTGGAATAGGTGGGTGGCCACCAATATCCACCTGGATCATTCCTCCCCCCTTAGGAGGCAATGGTCCCCATTGCGTGTAGAGCCTCCATGAGGTGAGTAAATTTATGTTGAACCTAGTCACTAATGAGATGTTCTGCAATCTCTAACGTGTCCAATAATGGCGGGAAGCATGGTCGATGATGGTCCACATTGAACACTCGGTGCAAGCCAACGAATGGAGGAATGTTGTACTCCAAAACATTATTTCCAACAACCTTCGTAATGGTGTAAGGACCATATTGTTTTGAGTTTCCGATGGGCTCTTGTAAGGTGTTCTTTCTGCAAATGCAGCCAGACTTTGTCACCCACCTGAAACCTCTGTGGCACCCGATGTTGATCATGTCGCTTCTTATACTTGGGATTTTCCACAATGGAGTGGTGATATATCGGTCCATTGCATAGAGATGCTCCGAGAGTTAGATCGAACGAATGCTTGACCTGACAGTGCAACGGTACCCCTATGGGTGAGGAGGAGATATACTAGTATTCTTTCGTTACCGTATCCACTTGCTTCTGCTACGTGGAGGAAACCTTCCAGTGGACCATGGATGTGGCTACGATCTTCCCCTTACTTTGAGAGTGAACCAGAAAGAAAATAAATTTCCTAGTCTCAGAGATGATCTTATTGCATTTCCTTGCAGAGATCAAAGAGGTGGCAATAGGCGGGGGTACCTATGCTATCCTATATAACGTATTACCCAAATAAATAATCAGAGAGCGAGGTCTAGACTCATATACGACATGTCTCTTTCACAAGTATGGTTGTACGAATAACACATCACAAACGTCGAGAGGAGAAACATCACACAATACCTCATCTATGAAGGGATTGATGTTGTAGGGAAGGCGACAATGTTAGCCGACTCGGAGATCGTGTCATTGGTGAAGTCACCTGATGTTGTACAGTTGTGGGTGTGGTATGATCAGTAGGCCTAGCTGCTTCACGACCTCTGCTGAATTGAGGTTCTTTTGGCTACCACTGTGGACAATGAATTGCAACAACGAACCCTTTACCCACATTTGTGCGTGGAAAAGATGCTCCGCCTCCTCTAGGTTATCGGGCTCATTCTTCAGAATCTTGGCAGTGGGAACAGTGGCATTGGGCTTTGCTTCAATAATCTGCTTCACTTTTTAATTCCTCTTGTGGGGTTCTGACTGAGGGTCAAAACATGCATCTAATTCTGAAGCCTTCAACTCAGCCACCAACAACTGCTTGGTCCAACACTCACTTGAGTTGTGATAGGGGCTCCTATGGAACTCACACCACTTTCATGTGTCCTTCTTTGACTTCGTAGTGGTGTTATTTTCTTGCATCTTCAACGGGTTTTCTTCAGTCAGCCCGCCTTGGCTTTGTCCTTTGTTCTTCAAATTCATAGATCCAAACTCTCTCTTCTTTTCTTTAAACTTCTACTCGATCTTGATAGCGTATTAGTGCGTGGTGTCAAGAGAGGAGATGTCCAAGAAATCCATCTCATCCTGGACGAACCTATGTCGGCAGCCATGATATTTGACTACCAAATGCCGCTCTGAATCCTTGATACCTAAATTTGTGCGAAAGGTATGAAAAAATATTGATAAACTTCAGCACATCATGGTCACTTATCTGCTGCAGCATGGTCCAGTTTATGGATTTATCCTCATAGCTTCCGACAGGGTAGTACTGCGCCTTGATGGCATCCCATAATGAATTTGAAGTAGGTGCGCTGAAAGCAGTGAGGACGTACTTCCATCCTTCTATTCGTAGTAGGTTTCCCACCAATCCTTCACGTGGGGGGCAGCTTTGAGAAGTGCAAAAGTGATCTTTTCCCGGCTGGAAAAATCATGAACAGAAAAATACCCTTCTAGCATATTTAACCATTTATCTACGGCATCTGCATCTATCTGAACCTCAAATATAGGAATGTCAAAGTTAACTTGTACCTTAAAGAGTGTGGCCCTTCAAGACTAGCTGCTAGAAGTAGATGCATCATCCCTGGTTAGCCATTGCACAATCTGGGAAAAGTTGTCCATCATCGCGTTCCTTTGTTGCTCAAGGGCTTCTTCGAGCAAGATTTTGATAGGATCTCCTTCCCCCTCATATTTCTTTTCATCTACCATGGGAGGCCATTTGGATTTGCGAGGCTGATCTTGCAAATGTTCAACCAAATCAATCCCTAACTCCTTATATCTCGACCTCACTGGGGACATGCAAAGAAAAACAGAGAAAGAGAAGACTGCTCTAATACCACTAATTAGGGTTTAAACAGGAACACAACAAATTGTAGATATAACCGTAAATACAGAGATGCAGTAGAAATAACACTTCACTTCATCAATAGAAAAATAATGAAGTATTCTTAGAAATAGAATGGAAATAAGACTATCTCGGGTGATGATAGCTTGTCTCTGAGAAGAGATTTGATGGCTACATGTCTCTAAACTGAGTTACAATGAGGCTCAAGAGTATTTTTATTATTTAACAATAAGAGAAAACCTTAAACAACCAAAACCCTAACTCAGTGAGATGTAACACCAAGAGTTTATGTGCCCTGTTGGGGTTAGTTGGGCAGCTAACTTCTCGGGGTCACAACTTAGTCATATTATCTCTTTTTGATGCGTACGATACCTCGTTGGAAATATCTCTCTGAGGACTACAACTATCCCCGCAATTGCTTTTATAATTGTTGTTTTGCCCAAAAAACGTCGGTTAGGGCCTTAAAACGCCTCTGGAAGTTCAGGACCCGAAAAATTGCCAAAAATAGTAAATTTAGCTACAATTAAGGAAACATATGAAACTAACTGGGGGGTGTAGGTGGAATTGGTGGGTGGCCACCAATATCCACCTAGATCAATATTTTTTTTCAATTCACAATGTTGAACCTAAATCTTTTCAAGTAAAAACCACAATAGGGGGTAGGCCATAATTTCTAGGTTCTTTACTAGCCATATGCTTTAGCATGCATGGGTGAGGCCATGCCACCCAATATTATTAATAATTTTGTTTAAAAGGTTTAAGTAATATTATTAATAATTGTGTTTAAAAGGTTTAAGTAATATTATTAATAATTGTGTTTACAAGGTTTAAGATTAACAATTGTGCATTGTAAAGACACCTTTTGCAATTACTAATTCAAATTTTTCATAGATATAAAAATAATTTTGCAAATATAATAAATTTAAAAATGAATTAATTTTGAGTTGA
>APFE031051247.1:58821-190313 GCA_000404065.3 Pinus taeda | reverse complement strand
TTAATCTCCTCTTTAAAACAAGTGACACTGAAACAGAGAAACCTATTAGAATGGCTGAGGAAGGAGATGGATCAGTACCAAATCAAGGACATAGAGACGAAGAAGAGTCAACTTTTAAGTTTCCTATACATGAACCACAAGAAGATGATGAGATCAAAATGAAGAACATACCTCCATCTGTGCTACCAAACTTTTATGGTATGGCTTTAGAAAATCCAGACGCATTCTTGTTTGATTTTGACATTGTATTTCGAACATATGGCTATACAGATGATGCCCATAGGCTTAGACTCTTTCCAGCGACATTAAAGGCATCAGCCTTAAGATGGTTCATGAGGCTTGGCGAGCATGCTATAGTTGATTGGGATGGCATGAGAAGAATATTTCTAAGGAAATATCAACCTTATTGTAGATCCAAAGATTCTAAAGATGATATCTTTAGAATGAGCCAACAAGAGGATGAAACTTTAGAGGAATACTTAGAACTATTTGTCTACAACTTACAAAAATCCAAACACCGAACTATGCCTCTTGATCTCATCTGCACAATATTCTTGAAATGTATCTGAGAGGAATACATGGATGACCTTAACTTGATGAGAAAAGGTGACGTTTCTGTTTTACCCTTTGAAGAAATCGCTGACTTATGCGAAAAATATTCAAGGAGCAAAGCTAAAACGGGAAAAAGAACCCTGTCATCCAAAGTCACAAAATCTGCCTCAGCAAGTGTCACAAGGGCTGAAATAGGGAATCTGTTAGAAGAGTTTAAAACAGATCTGTTAAGCACCTTAGGTAACCAAATTGACACTCTAAAAGCTAAAAAGAAACAAGAAGCTGAAGATCAGATAATGGCTATTTTCTGCCCAAAATGTCGGAAGAAACATGCATTAAAAGATTGCCCACTAGAAAACATCCAAGTTTGTGCTTTCTGTACTGAACATCATGATATGTTTAACTGTCCTAAAGTTAAGGTTTTGCAGAACTGTAATATGGCAGCCAACGCAGAGATGGAAAATGTGTATTACATGGGCACAAAGAGACCATGGCAGCCAAGGCCAACACCTCAAGGTATGTTTCCAAATCAAAATTTGCAATTTCCTGTAAATGATCAAATGTATGCACAGAATTCATGGAATGTACCAATGCCATGGCAGCACCAAAACCACCCACAGCAACAATGGAGACCATCTCAACAGTACTCTCAATCTTATCATACATATCCTCAATCATACCCACCATATTCACAACCATATCAACAATACCATCAGCCATATTCATCACATTCTCAACCATATCAACAGTATCCTCAACAAGTTGTTTATCAGCCTCAACCTACTCAACAAGCACTGCCTGCTCCTCCACCAATAAATCCACCACAACTAAAATTTCTGCTAACTCACAACCTTCCAGACCCACTCAAATTCCTGCTCAAACTGTCCCAAATCCAAATAATAGAGCAGAGAGGCCAGCCTACAACGTAGAAGAGGGAACCTCATACCCCACACTACCCTTGCAAAATATCAACTTGAGGTATGGCAAGGTACTCCAAAAAGATTCTCCAATAACAGATAAGCGAGAAGAAAACACAGAAAATGAAAATGAAATGACAAATCAAAGAAAACCAAATGATGATACCAAAGATAAACAAATGCAACCATTGCATCCACCTTTTCCAGACCGATTGGTCCAAATCAAACCTCCACTGTCTATACCACAGTTTGATGTCTTAGATGAGCTCAAGAATGTCTACATAAAAATTTCGCTGCTGCAAGCTATAAAAGACATTCCCATATACACTAAAGCCATCAAAGACATGTGCCTCAAGAAGCCTGCTAGAAAAAGGATTGATCCTCAAACCATTCATGTTATAGGACATTTAGCAGGCCTCATGACCAATACCATCTCCATAGAAAAGTATGTTGACCCTGGCATTCCCAAAGTGACCACTATTATTAATAGCATACAAATTCCAAACACTTTGATAGATCTTGGGGCCGCAATCAATGTCATGACTCTTGAAACCATGAGAACGCTCCAGCTTACAAATTTGCAACATACAACGATTGTTCTAGAACTAGCTGATAGGTCTAAAGTGATTCCTGAAGGGATTTTGGAAGACATAATTGTCTCACTAGACTCTAGGAGTATCCAATGGACTTCTTAGTTCTTCAACCCAAATCCAATTTAGGAGGGCACCCTATCATCCTTGGTAGACCATGGTTAGCGACTGCTGATGCATTCATAGGATGCCGATCGGGCAACATGATCATTTCAAGAGGGACCGAAGGAAAACAACTCACCCTCTATCCATCGGCACAATCACCAGCAGTAACACACAATTTGTGGCTTGATGATAAATTCAATGATAAAGAAGAAGTAGAATATGTTTTTAGCATTGACCAAATCTATGATTTCGAGGAACAAAACAATAATGATTTGGTAGAATTATTCCTTTCTCAACCTGATATTTCCGAAAATTTAAGACACGACCAATATCATGCTGCAGATGTACTTTTAGCCCAAAATTTTTCAGGAAACATGCACCATTCAATCTTTGCAAACCACATTTCACGACATCTTTCCAGTTCAATCCATCACCAACACACAGAGTCAGATCATAGAGATTAGTCCAAGGAAAACTCTGAACATAGGCAATCATCTAGACTCATCTCAGCAAGAGAAATTGATTCGACTATTGAGAAAATACCAGAAAACCTTTGCTTGGGACTACACCGATATGCATGGGATTCACCCTGACACATGCACTCACCATATTTACACGAATAGTACTATCAAACCAGTGAGGCAACCACAAAGAAGGATGAACCCCATGCTCCAAGATATTGTCAGAGAAGAGTTGCAAAAACTATTGAGAGTTAATTTTATATATCCTATTTCTGACAGTCAGTGGGTATCCCCATTGGTTATAGTGCCCAAGAAAAATGGTAAGTGGTGCATTTGTGTTGATTACAGACAATTGAACAAAGCAATGCTCAAAGATTATTTCCCACTACCATTTATTGACCAAGTGTTAGACACCCTAGCTGGGAAATCATCATTTTCTTTTCTTGATAGTTTCAGTGGCTACAACCAGATCAGGATAGCCTCAGAAGACCAGGAAAAAACCACATTCACCTATACTTGGGGCACTTATGCTTACAATGTTTTGCCGTTTGGACTTTGAAATGATCCAACTACATTTCAGAGAGCTGTATTAGCTATTTTCACTGATTTAGTTCATGATTGTGTTGAAGTTTACATGGATGATTTTTCAGTATACGACAATTCATTCGAACATGCATTAGAGAACCTTGAGAGAGTTTTGAAAAGATGTATTAAAGCTAATCTGTCCCTCAGCAATGAGAAGTGCTTTATGATGTTAAACGAAGGGATAGTGTTAGGCCACTATATTTCTTCTCAAGGCATCAAAGTTGACCCAGCAAAGATCCAGATCATTGTCGATTTGCCAATTCCACAGAATCAAAGAGAGGTAAGAAGTTTCCTTGGGTATGCAAGCTATTACAGAAGGTTTATTGAACATTTTAGTAAAATAGCTTTACCTTTGTTTAAACTTCTAACAAAAGATGTACTTTTCAATTGGAATGAGAACTACCAACAAGCATTCGAACTACTCAAAAAGAAGTTATCAACCGCACCAGTCTTAAGAGGGCCTAATTGGAGCCTACCATTTCATATCTTTACAGATGCATCTGACACTGCAGTGGGTACATCATTAGGCCAAAAAGAGGAATCTTGTAATTATGCCATTTATTTCATTAGCAAAAATCTAACACCTGCAGAGTCAAACTACACAGTCACAGAGAAGGAAACACTTGCTATCATATATGCTGTGAATAAATTCCGACATTACATAACTGGTTGTGAAGTCTTTGTACATACTGATCATTCTGCCATTAGACATTTAATGAATAAACCAATAACTAGTGGTAGAGTTACCAGATGGTTATTATTGTTATAGCAATTTAACATCACAGTGTTAGATAGACCAGGTAAAGAGAATCAGGTGGCAGATTTTCTTTCTAGACTGCAAAATCCAAGTGAGCTTGTTCCGGTTGAAGATTCTTTTCCAGATGAAAATTTATTTGCAATTTCCATAGTAAATCCTTGGTATGCTGATTTGGCCAATTATTTGTCTTCAGGAAGGACACCTCCACACTTTACTGCAAAGGAAAAGAAGAGACTAGTAAAACAAAATGCTAGATATTCATGGCTTAATGGCGATTTATTTTACACTGGTTATGATATGATCATTAGAAGATGTGTAAGAAATGATGAGGTAATTGATATTTTAAAATCTTGCCATGATGAACCGTGTGGTGGGCATTTTGCAGCTAAGCGGACAACATTCAAAGCTCTTACTCTTGGATACTACTGGCCATCCATTTTCAAGGATGCCAAGAAGTATGTGAAGAGTTGTGACAGCTGCCAAAGAATGGGCAGGCCAACAGCTACAGACGAGATGCCCCTTCAACCCCAAGTTCACCTAGAGCCATTTGAAAAATGGGCTCTAGACTTTATAGGACCCATTAACCCAACCTCCAATGGTAAGAAGTACATCTTAGTATGTACTGATTACGTCACAAAGTGGGCTGAAGCAAAAGCACTGGTTAGAGCCACCGAACACACAGTGGTAAATTTCCTTTTTGAAGAGATTTTTGTAAGGTATGGAGTACCAAGGGAGATAGTGACTGATCAAGGTACTCAATTCACCTCAAAGTTAGTGAAGGACATCACAAACAAATACCAAATCAAGCATAGGAGAAGCACACCTTACCATCCACAGGCCAATGGGCAGGTGGAATCCACAAACAAAACTTTGGAAGGGATCATTACTAAAACTGTTGCAATGAACATGAAGAATTGGGAAGAAAAGCTCAAAGATGCACTCTGGGCTTACAGAATTACATGGAAGGATACTACAGGATTTACACCATATCAGTTGGTGTACGACAAAGAGTTAATGCTTCCTATTGAGTTTCAAATACATACTTTTAAACTGGCTGCAGATTTGCAAATTGACTTGGACCAAGCACAACAAGAAAGAATTCAGCAGTTGAACCAGCTGGATGAAATGAGGCAGCAAGCAGAGGAAACCACAATCCTCATGCAAAAACAAAGGAAGCAGTGGCATGATGCACATATCAAGAAGAAGCAGTTCAAGGAAGGTGATTGGGCTTTACTTTTTGACTCTAAATTTAGAGATCATAAAGCCAAGTTTACCACCCGTTAGATGGGCCCATACCAAATTGTTCAGGCTTACGACAATGGTTCAGTGAAGCTCAAAACTATTGATGGAGAAGGTCATTCCCTTACTGTCAATGGTCATCGCCTGAAACTATACACTAAGCCCACCAGCAAGCAAGATTTTCTCCAAACAGTATCTCAACAAAGAGAGGTTGAGATACTGCAGCCCTCAGCTGTAGTATCCCTGCCTTAGTTTATTTCCTTTCAATTTCGAAATTTAAAAAAAAAAAACAAAAAAAAAAAACAAAAAACAAAACAAAAACAAGAAAAAACAAAAACAAAATAAAAACAAAATAAAAACTACAAAAAAATATAAATAAAAATATATATATGTAATAATGGGTTAGATGTGAAAACCAGCCTCTGGCACACTCTAACCCCGAATTCTTACTTGAAAACCAATTCGTTGGCAGGTAAGAATTCTCTTTCTTTTGTTCACTGTTTGATTTCTCAGCTGAATAATGACTTGAGGACAAGTCAAAACTTTTGTGGGGGAGAGAAGCATCAGCATTTTTTTCTTTTATCTCTCCATTGTAAATTCTTAAAGATTTCTTATCTCATCTCCTCATTATAAATTTCCAAAGCAGTTTGTTCCAGCATTCCAGATTTCGATAAATAAGTTGTTTTGTCATTGTTTTATCTCAGAGGGAACTGGTTATAAATATTATGCAGGGGGACCTGTTCTGTCCAGAAGACCATGCTATCAGCACCAGCAGTAATGGGACCTGTTTAGACACATAAAAGGGACCTGTTATGAGACTGTTATTTAAGGGTTACTTCAACAAAGCTTCAGCAAGTTTCTACAAGGATTCACAGGTTGCTGGGCACCAAGACTCCATCAAACACCCAAGCTCAAAGAACCTGTATACATATAAGGAGCTGCATGAACATCTTCAAGATTTCAGAGGGACCTGTTGCATTCAAATCTATCTCAGGGGACCTGTTATGAACAACAAAGAACAGTCAAAAGAGACTAGTCCTACTCAGCATGCCAATGCAACAACAGCCAAACAAAAGTGTAATATGTTCCTTGTTCTTAACATTTAATTTCTTAGATTAATTTTTAATGTTAATTTTAATGACTGTGACTGTTATGATCGACTTCAACGACACTACATCTTCCATCATCCCTTATCTCACTAATTCTTTCCTACTTCAACCTATTTCATACCTCTAAAATCCATTACTCTCTTCATATCAACCCTGTTATGCCAAACACATCCTACAGCCATACCAACATCCTCCATTTGGCCGAGTACCAACAGGACACGTGGTGGATTGTATTTAAAAAAAAATAAAGGTAAGAAACAGGTGTTAAAGAGGCCTATTCATTGTATCTCATACGCCGAATGATGATTCCACCACCCGACGCAGCTAAATGATTCAGAGGACCCCCTGAAATCATACCTCAGTATTGCATATACGCTCCCAATGCTCCTATGATGGCATTCATACAAGCGGTACAGCCATTCCCTTGTTTCCAAAGATGAATGCGCTATGAAGTAAAGATAGTTGGTTATTTTAATATCATTTTCATATTGTTCACACTGGCATATAATTCCCGTGGCTTCCACAGTAAGGATTGAAAGCAGTGAGTGCCATTCGGTTTCGACTCCCACCAAGTCACAAGACGTCGACCGAGCATCATATTGGATATTAAGGGAGCGAGCCATCAGGCAACAAATTAAAATTTCTTTGTTAAAATTGCAAGTTAGAGCACGACCCTCTGCCAAGATGACCAATAGGGTCGAGCCGAGCGTGTTCAATAGTTCTCAATACCATGAAGATTGCATTTCGATTTGCAGAGAGATACAGTGGTTGCCCTTTTTAGAGAAATTTCATGGAAGCAATGAAGAGGTTACCAAGCAATTCGCTTTCACATTCAATGGGGAGAAAGCCCTGATAGGTATCTTCTCATTGAGGGTTTCAGAAGACACCATCGCCCAGTCAATAGGGATCAGCCCAGAAGGGGAAAAGTATTTTAAGACCAAGCAATTTAAAGAGAAATCATGGACTCAATTCATGTCTAGATCCCGAGTCTCATCAGTTAACTGGAAGAAAGGCGTCCCAAGGAGTTGGTTGGTGCATCCTTGGGATGAGATGGTCTACATTCTCCAAAAATTCGTAACCTGCAAAGGCCGTTACAGTATTGTTTATCTATACCATATCAAGTTACTGCTACACTTGAAAGGGCAGTGTGTTATCAGTCTACCATATTTTCTATTGCAAAGCCTAACCAAGATGTCGAAGACCATCCAAAAGCAGAAGGGAAATGAAGACAAGAGCCTATATCACTTTGGCTTAATTAAAATTCTTATTGAGCATGAACTGCAGAGAAGAGGGAAAATGTGGAAGGAGTTCTTAGCTGCTAACCAAATTAAAGATGAGGAAAACAAAGAAGAATCGTAGGAGAACTCAGGATTCATAAAGGACATCGATGAAGAGATCTCAGCATCCAAAGCAAACAAGGTATCTCCACCTGTGAGCAACATAAGGACTAGGAAAATGAGAAAACAAGATGCTAAGAAGGCAGAGCAAGATAAAATTTTCACCACCTATTCAAGAAGAACAAGGAGAGCACCAAAATCCCAGTTACAAGAAGACCAGCTTGAATCCAATGCACCTATACCAATGGATATTCAGAGCAGTGACCACTCGCCACCAGGACCAGGAGCTGATATAGAGGTTGAAAGCAATAACAAACAAGAAAAAGGTTCACCACCTCCCAATAAGAAACAGAAGAAACTGGAGAAACAAATTGAGAAATTAAAGGAAGAGCTCATGGAGGCTAATATGCTTGACAAAGTTATCAAGAAAGAAAATGAAATGCTCCGAGCGCAGAGTAAAGAGACTCAAAAGAAGAATGAAAAGTTAAGGGAGCGAGTCAATGAACTAGAGGCTGAGCAAACAGATATTTGTAAGTGGGCCACTAAGTGGTACAATCAGAAGAAGACCCTCAAAGAAAAATACAAAAGATTAAAGTAGGAGCTCCATGGTCAGAAAGATGACCAGGTGAAAAAGAATGTGGACACATTGCTAAAGGCAGCAGAGGTACAGGCAGGGACAGAGTTCAAGGGAAGCACTTCTGGGTTAGCATGAGGACATGCTAATTCATTAAGTCGGGGAGAGATGTTGGTACCATTCCATGACCTCCTTTTCTCCTCCTAAAACATGTCATTTGCCTACCTCTTTTCATCATATATCTCTCAGATCCCTTGAAAATTGATTAGTTAATAGTCTTATAGTTATTAAATTGCATTGAAATTGATTTAGGAGTTTTATGTTAACGAATTAGGAATTTTTGGCAAAATGGCTACAGGAAGTTCCAACATCCTGTAATTGGTTTATTGTTTGACATGTGGCATGACAGCTAGGCTAGAGCGAAGGGTAGGGATGAAAAGCGGAATGTCCAAGCATGGACGAACACCTATCCCGCAGCAGAATCGACCCTCCTACATGCGTGGTCAACGAAGGTCAACTATGGCATGTTGGAGACAAAGGCAGCAACAGCACGCATTCCAAATCGATTTAAGTTTTGTTTCCTTTTTAAATCAGTTAGGATAGAAACATCTTCAAAAATCGTGGTGTGGTAAAAGCGGCAACAGCCTGCTCATGAATGTACATCCGTTTTCAAGGGATGTAAAACCATATGTAAATATAGTTCTGAACCGGTTGTATAATCATTATTATTATTGTTGTTTCAAAAATAGAGTTTCGATTTTAATATCAAATACTTTCATTACAGTCACGATTTCGCTGTGTTGATTTGGTAATCGTTGGATCACAGTTCAGTATACCTGGAACGCGGACGGGCCCTGCGTAACGTGGTATACTATTGTTTTATTTCATTTACAGTTAGGGTATTAATATGCGCAGTGATTCAAATCGATTTATGTTTATGATATGCTTATATGTTTATGAATGCGCTTGAATAGATTATCACCTGGATCGTTAATCATATCCTGTAAGGGATTCGATCCCTTGTTATCTTGTAGAGCATTGCCATGAACTCTATGCTTATGATTTCCATATATTTCTATCTTGCATGACTGTTAATGAATGTTGAGTATTCGTTGAACAAAGGTTTTATGTATGATGTCTCTGTAAAGGGACTAAAATCTTGGATTGCAGTGATACACAGTGTTTTGGTTTGTTAAATGAATTGAACCTTGGTTGATAGTAATACATAGTGTGTTTTAGTTTGATAATGAATCGAATTACAACATTGTAATTAGGAAGATTAGACTTAGATAACGATCCTTTATGTCTATATACTTTAGGCGCACGCCTCTAAGTCTACGCACCCTGGTCGATAATAAATATAGCCTAGTCTAGCACCCTAGATAGGACACTACACACAACATGGAAACTTCTTCTATGCATGTTTGGATCATATTGGTGTATCTCCCCCTTCTTTTTTGGGGTGATGATAGTTTAATTTCAAAGGAGAGAATAAATTCTCTTGTGCTATAATTTGTGTTGAAATATATTTTGTAAAAGGATTACAAGAGGTCATTCAACTTGAATTGGAGGATGGGACCTATCTTCAAGCCCCAATTATGAACAGGTTCCTTTTAAATGTAACTCTTGCCATCAGTATGGGAACTTTGCAAAAATTTGTCCAGATGTTCTAGGATTTCAACCTCCTTTTATCCTGCTGCTATCTTCTCAAAGTAATGGTGGGAAAGATTGCATTCAAACTAGTTTCAAGGAAACAAAATAATCATTCAACGAAGAGATCTCATCCAAGTAAGCCTAAATCTCACCAACAATCTCCCTCCCATAATATATTTGTAGTTTTGCAATATTTGGGGGTAGAAGTCAAGGTTCAAGAAGCCCATTCTCATTCAACTCCAAAATTTGATCAACCAGCTCTATCGCAGGTGCCTTTGGAGAACATCAAATCTCCCATTCTGGAAAAGGTTTCACGTAAGGATAACGCCAAAATCCCTCTTTCAAAAAAGAAGGAAGAAGAAACTAGAATGAAGGAAGAGGAGGAGGTCAATCTCTCCTCTTCTTCTTCTTCCTATTCAGATGTTCTAAAAACCAATGAGCATTCATCCCCTCCATTAACCAGAAGTAAAAAAAATCGAAGCATGAAATCCCCAGAATCAAGTGCACAACATTCTTTCACTTCCCATGGATCTAGCAGGGGGTTGAGTTCACTAAAATATTAGATATATTTTGTTTGTGTATCATCTTATTTAAGCAATTTGTAAAAATCTACTCATGTACTCAAGATATAGTAGGTTTAGGTTTTAGAAGATTTAGTATTGCATACCTCACCCCCCTCCTCTACTCTTTTTGAGAGGAGGATGGTTTTTTTCCCTCTTCTTTTTAAAATCATTGAAACAAAAATCCTTGCATTAATTCGAATGTACCCTCGCTATGTGTAATGGCTGAGCTAATCTAAAGGACTATTTCTGATGTAAATATTTACTAAACTGTAAGTATTGTAAAGAGTTTCTACAGAACTATCTATTTTAAACAATGTATGAAACTTTAAGAAAAAAACTTATGTTCTAAGTTTATGCAAAACTTCATGTGATTAATTGCTTGATTCAGTGATAAATACTTACTTGGTCTACTGCGAATGTCTGTTGCGAATGAAAATGTTCAGAGCTCCTCCAGTTTGCTCCTGTTTACCAAAAGACCGAAACCGCCCAACCAAACTGAGCAGAACCTCGCTACTTAGTGCAGTAAGCTTCTCAGTTGAAGCAGACTATTCCCCATGGCCAGAAACCTCAGAACAACTAGCTCTCCTTCCGCAGGTAACTCCAATTTACTCCTTTAGTATCTCCTTCGTTCTTGCTTCTTCCTCCAATCCCCCCTCCCAAACTCTTCCTTCTGGTTTATAAACTAATTCTTGGCAGTGGACGTTCTTCCTCCCGCACCCATCGCTTCATTTCCTCATGACACCCTTCCCCTGTCGTGTCATATACTTTCCTTTTTCTGATTTTATTTTAATATAAAGGTTAGAAAAATATTTTATCATTAGTTTATTTTTATTATTTTATTAATTTTTTAATATAATTTTTTTATAAATAGGTAGTTACACTGTGTTTCAATCACGGTAGGGAATTGACTAGTGACTTCACATCAAAAAGTGCCTTGAGAGAACACTTGATCACCATCTATCTAAGATCCCATAGACTACAATGGTTTATAATAAAACAAAGATACAAGAAAAATAAAATAAAATTTAAATAACAAAAAAAATTGAAATTGATGATAAAGATTTTAAGGGTGAAAATGTAATTCCAAATTTTAAGAAAATTTCAAAATGGTATTTATAAATAATTAAAGGCTCAGAATTAATTTGTAAGAATAAGTTTTTGAGAAAAATATTTTTGTAACCAGTAATTCTTTTTTTTATGATAATTTTGAAGATATAGGTCTTTGAAATAATTAAAAAAAATACAAGAGGAACATAATTGGTTGAAATAGAAATTAGTTTTTAGAGTTTGTTGAATCACTTAGAGCATGTATAGATGGGTTTACAAGATGAAATATATGTCAAATGGTTTTATTGAAAAATCATTGCAAAGAATTTATTGTGTCAAAGTTGAGAGTAAGAGTGTTGGATCCTCTCCAAACTTGATTACAATGTCTCTGTCATCTTTACTCACTATCTTGGCCATGGCCATATTTCATAAGTTTCTACTATTTTTGTCACATTTATTCATTATCTTTTCCATATTCAATAAATTTGCACTATCTCAACTAAACTAACAATGATGTCACCTAAATCCATAAGATATTCATGGCAAAAGTCAACTACAAGATATCCCAATTATGAAGAAATTCCCACTAATATTGGTGTTGTTTAAATAATAGACTCATTTGTGTTGGTTGTGGTGTTTGGGTTTCTTTTTAGGTAGAATTCCCATTGAAATTGTAATAAATGCTTGGCTAAAGGAGGTGTGAGGGCCTCAGGGATATTATGGTTTTTTTTCTCTTTCACTTTACTAAAAAACAGTCCCCTGTTGGATTATTACTCGTGGAGCTTGAGTGTGTAAAAATATTTTAGTGTTTATGTTTTTTCCTCATGAGATAAAGGTTTTTCAACATACTAGATAATGTGAGTACTTAGCCAATATCTTATCAAGTACATTTATATTGAAAGTTTTTAAATTATTTAAAAATCAAGAAATATATCTTTTAGTAATAAGAGATAAGAAGCTCATTTCAGTATATATATGGATACAAGTAGTGAAGGTGTATTTTAATTTATATATAGATATCGATACAAATATTTGCTATTTTCAAACAAATAAAATAGTATGGGTTAGCATGGGTTTTCAAATGCAATGAGGAGAGGAAACATGATAAGGATAGGTGAAAATGGATTAGAACAAAATATGAAGGGTGAAAAATAAATTTAAGGAAATTAAGGTATGAAAAAAATTATTTAAAAAATGAATACTAATAATATCTAGTGGATTTTTTTAATTGCAAAGAAGTATTATGAGGGGTAACAAAATATTTTAAAAGGTAGAGAACTAATCAAGAATATTTTTTAATATCCCATGAACAAATGTATTATTCCATAGCCGTCAACTTCTATAGTTCTAGCCTTTTTTAGAGCATTGTTTTTTATCAATTGAAAACTTCATTTGCCACAAGTCCACACACATTTTCGACCCTATAACTTATAAGAGGGTGTACTTTCATGTCAACCTATCCAAAAATTTGAAAGATTTTGTCCTTTTTAGGTGGGGGAGAAAATGATGAAACAATCAATTAAAGACATTACCCCGTGATTCACATGCATTTATTATCATTCTCCCAACCATAAAATTTGTGACCACCCTTTGATGGCTCCTCTCGCTCCAAGAGGTTTGGACCAACAAAGTAACTTAATCTTGGTGGTGGGATGGAACACAGAACAACAATAAGGGATTCACCACATATATGCTTGCAAATGGGTATAATTGGCTTTGCTCAAAGGCAAACCCTTAATGGTGGTTGCAATAAACTCTATGAACTTTCAAATCTAAACTAGACTTTCAAATCTAAATTAAAAGCATGGCTTTTCAAGATGTAGAGACTCCAGAGGTTGATAATGGGACCTACAAAGGATTTATTTGCATGGTTTTTAGTTACAACAATTCTCGATGTTGACAAAAGGCTTACTAGTCAACAATTTGGTTAAAGAATAAAGACACAATTGGACCTATTATTTAAACACCATTATAATATTAATGGGAATTTCTTCAAAGTTGGGATTATCTTGTGTCATACTTTTGTTATGAATATCCTACATGATTTAGGTGACACCATTGTGTAGAGTGTGGTTGGTCTAAAACACTAAAGCACCCTTTTTGGTTCTATCCCCTTGCAAAGTGTAGTTAAGGTTATACTACGACCTTGTAACTTGTATTCCGTTCCATTCCCTAGGGTTATGCTAAGATTTTTTTGTAACTTGCATCCCCTTCCATTTCTTTGGAGAGCTACTCTCCTGGGAGACAAGTTAGTCGAGAAGTAATATTTCACTGCTCATGGCAAATGATTTGTGTTTAACTATTTAATCTTGTTTTTCATATGGAGAAGAGGAATGTTTTTCATATGGAGAAGAGGAAGGAACTTGCAAGAAGCCAAATGATTTGTGTTGAACTCTTTATTCTTGTTTTTAATATAGATAAAATCTCTCGTGCTAATCATCAAGTTGACTTCCTTGCTTCATTAGTTAAATGTTGATAAGGAGATGGAGGTTTGACATCAAAGTGACACCAAGCGAGAAAGATGGAAATGGAGATGGGCCAAAGTTTTGAGGACATATTTTCTGCAGTAAATACAAAACCACCCAATGCTTCCCAAGATAAATCAACTCATCCCACCAATCACAGAGATCAATCTGACTAGAAATCTACATCTCTATTCATAAAATTATCAGCTCATAGAGATTGACACTGAGCCAATGATGGCAATATTGCAGAGAGAGGCTATCTACCCTTTATTGCTCATCTTTCAACATACAACACCGAACAATAAGGCTACCACCCTATTGCATGCATTCAGTTCTTGAGGAATCAACAATTTGTTAGCAATTTAGTTATGAGAGCAAATATTGCAATTTCTAGAATGAAAATAACTCAGATTTCATAGTTAAAAAAAACTGCACAATAGAAAATAACTCAGATTTCATAGTTAAAAAAAACTGCACAATAGAAAATAACTCAGATTTCATAGTTAAAAAAAACTGCACAATAGTAAAGATTCTTTACAACAATAGCTGAAAAATCATATCCAAGTACTCCCCAGTCAAACTCTACCTAGTACTTTGTCAGGCCAAGTTAACTTATGTCCCAAGTTTAACTCTCTGCCAACAAGTCATCGCTAGCAGTAAGACAGATCCACAAGTACTGACAGGTCAGACCCTGACCGACAAGTAGTTCATGGATTATTTGCTACCTCACAAGTTCAACTCACACGGGACTGGAAAAACAAGCCAATATCAAAATATAAATAGCAGAAAGGAAAAATAAACCTTCTTTTGAAGTATTTCTGCAACTGAGTTGTTCATTTTTAATATTGCTTAAATTCTGCTGCAATGACTCCTGATTTCTTCTCTGACACTCATCATCCCACTTCCTTGTAGTTCAAATAGCACAAATATGTTGCACACAAGTATTTTATTAAAAAATATATACAGTGACTCTAGGCAGATAAAATTCACTGGTGCTTTATTAGAATACACACTCACAAGTGATTTTGTTTTCCAGGTGACCACTCTTTTCTACTTCCTGACAATTTTGAATGTATCAAAGAACATCTAAAAGAAATCATTCATGCTCATAAGAACAGAGAAAGATGATCACAATGAATATACCAATACACTTGTTTTGCTGATGAAAAATATTCAGCTGTATTCAATTATATTCCTTTTATGTACAAATTGATCCGGTTGCTTGTCATCTTTCCATATATATACCGCTGTTAACAGAAAAGAATTGTTTATTTAGATGAGCTATTGGAGTCTACCAGATCAAGGTTGCTGGACTAAATACACCTGTTCTCTGCTAGAATGCTTTGCCTACTGAGTTTTATCGAGAAAGGAGGTCAAAAACAAATTCTTGAAGAAGATCCTCAAAGATCAGATGTTCCACTTCAAACCCAACTTTCTCAATAGCCTTATTGTCCGGTGCCCAAGGGGTTTTACTGTGCATGTCTTTACTGATCAAAGCCTCCACATCTTCTAGAATTTTACAGTCTACCTCGGGGGACCTGGAAATCTCATCCCACACTTCTTGAAGTAGTTTTTTGCCAGTAGACATATATCTACAACTTAATTTTGCAGGCTTTATCCAGGGTTTGGAGTCTAAGAATGGCTTCAATTTTTTTCCCAAGATTTCGTTTACGAGATCAAACAGCAGCTTCCTATTGACAACTTCCAGAGCCAGCTTGGATTTCTTACATCCCTGACTTCCATTGTTGGTTTTCATACATGGATTGTTTTCTTGTGCATCATTATAGTAGTCTTCAAGCTGGTCAAAAACCTGAGGATCTATAGGATGGGAAGGATGGCTCCATGTTGTAGTCTCTAGAATGTTGTCATTGTTAAACCCAGCAGAAACTAACAGATTTCTCACATACAGGAGACTTGCTTCTTTAACTTTCGGAAAAGCAATGCCTTCTACATCCAAACATTCAAAATTGGGACCCTGCATTTCATCAAGGTCCATGTTCTTGTCTGACGACAGCTCTGTTCTTGCAGCCAAGACACCATCCTCTGGACTAAGCTTCGACATCTCATTTTCATGGAAGACATGTCCAGATTGATCAGAATAACTAGTATCGTTTCCATCTGATTTCAGGCTCGACAGCTTCTTACTCGGGTCTGCGTCAAACATAATGAAACATTAACCAATTTGCCAAGAATAAACATGGGATTTTCTTTGGCTTCGACCCTAGCTTAATGCAATATTCCCTAGAAAGCAATTTTAATGCCACATGAGATATTGGCGTACAGGTTGGGTTTCCTGTTTGTATTTGATCTTAAGTAGACAATTTTACTTTCAATTCAGTTGCTGATCTACAATTCTCTTACGACCAGCATAGAAATTCTTCCGTATACATTTTCATTATAGATATTAGAATTCGTTAAATGCTTTTGATTCTGTACAATATCACCTAACTGTAAACAACGTGATCTTAAAGACAACTAAAAGACTAGTGTGGAAAACATACCACTGAAGTCTGTTGGAACCTCTTTAGTGTTTAGCGGACTTGTACTATCTTGCTGTAAATGTCCGTCCAACACAGAAATTGGGCTTGGAAATTCACTTTTCTCTTCGATGCAAGGCTGTTTACGGATTCCATCCACTTCGTTGTCTATGAGGCACTCCTCCTGAGAGATAGATTCAATTTTGTCTTCACTATGAGTAGCAACATCATTACCAGCGACATCCTGTGCATTTTCTCCCTTTCCTCCTGGACCTGCCATTTTCTCTTTTCTCTGCGTAGATGACAAGGTGTTTTTCTTACTCTGAATTTTTCGTTTTGAAATCAAGTTCTGCGGATCGGGCTTCTTCTTTGCCGTGTCAGTGGTAGACTTACTACTTCCAGCGTAGCCTGTTGATGCACTTCTGTCATGAATATCTTTGTTGGGCCTTGGGACAGAGTGGGACCTTGAAGAAACATTTTTCACTTCAGACCTCCTTAGACTTTGAGCGTCTTTCTTTGCAGCCACCTTCTTCTCCTCTTTACTGTTTTCTGCTATACGTTTTCCCAAGCTAGGTGAACTTTGTTGCCCAGAATTGTCCTTACCAGATGGACTAGGGAGCTTTCTAAGAGCAGATGAAGCTTCATCCCCATTTGCATTCATGCTCCTATTTGACGTTGTTATTTTAGGCAGTAATTTTCTTCTAGGCGATGGAATTGTAGCAGAGTCATCTTCTGAACCTGGTTCCTTGAACATCTTGTTAACAGGATTTCCATTGTTTTTACCCTCTTTCACCCGTGGAATGTCTCTGATTTTCCTAAACTCTGTGGATGTATCCTTGGTGCTTTGTCCTAATTTACCCTTGTAATTTTTCAACTTTTCAGCTGTCCGTGATGCCGGTCCTGAATTTGGTTTCAAAACAACTATTGTAGCTGGCAATGCAGTAGCAGAGTTCCTGGAGGGTGATCTTGGTCTAGGATGCAGAGGAAGGGGGGGCTGAGAACCAGCCAATTCCTTTATATTTGGTCGCGGAGCTTGTTCTTGAGAAGAGGCTTTCCTAGCAACACCATGGTGGGGAGGATAAATGGAATTTGCAAGCGAGGGATTGGAATCACGATGTGCCTTTAGAAGTATTTCCCCATTTTTCTTAAGGTATTCTAGGGCATCCAAAAATTCAGTTGATTGAGTGTACCTTTTTCGAGCAGAAGCAGGGGTCCTCGGGGAGTCTATAAATTTATCCCCATATAAAAGCTCGCGTGCATCATCTAACCTTTGTTGAACATTGTTGTGATCAAATTTGAGATGTTGATGGTGAAAGTACTGGGAATGATCACTATATTGCAGAGATTGACGGGCTTCGAAATCCCTCTTGAACTCTTCCAGCTGCTTCTCCTGTGGATGTTCTCTAAATGAATGTGATCTAGAACCCAATTTTTGGCTCACACTAGGTATACTGTATGGCAAAGGAGTACAAGTTTCGCTCACGGAACGACTTTTGGGAAGACTGACAGGATAAGTGTTTTGCTCCTGATCAATGGGGATTTGTATTGAGCTTACTGAGCTGCTTCTTGAATGATCCCCCCAAGTCGATTTGTCTGGCAATGCATCCAATCCCATAAGACGAGCCACCACATTTGGATTCTTCTTCTTCTCTTCACTATCGCTGTCAAATGTATTTCCTTTGTCTGGAATCTCCAGACTCATTCGCGGAGCTTCCAATTCTGGACAACAAGAATGAAAATGAATAGGCACGGGTCGCTAAAAGGAAAAACAGAGAAGCTTTAAATATTGTTTTGTAATTGGAAGAATGAGATCAATTACCTCCGGAAAACGTTTGAGCAGGAAGAATTTTTCGAGTAGTGAGAGCTCGATTGAAGTCGAACAAATGCATAAATGAGCTCATACAACCGCGGAATTCTCTTTCGCTACGCGTAGATGCACTTCTGCGCGGCGGTTCTTTCGTCATCTTTAACGCAGGAAACCTAAAAGAATATTTGGTTCAGAATACTCCTTGAAGCCGGATCATATAGGACAGCCCTGGCCGAATGAAGAGCAGCGGCTGAACAAAACTGTCCAGGGATCAGTGAATGGGATTTTCACCTCAGAATTGGACCTAGAAAGAGAAAAGACTGTCAAAAACCAAATTTACAAAAATCATAATGCTACGGCCAAGAATAAATCATGAGCTATGTTAAATTACCTTGAGCTGAGGGACACTGCAGGAAATCTGCTGAAGAGCAAACACGAGCTGTTTGTCTCGTACAACCGCACCGATTTGACACTATAAAACTCGCAGCAGTCTGCTCGTCTAAACAATTAGACAACTTCCAGAAGTTAGAACTAAACAACTTGGAACCATTTGCAGCAAAATATATTTCTAGTCATAAACAATTGGAGCTGCTGGCCAATAGACAAATTGCAAAAGATCAATTTTAAACAACCAGGTCTGCTAAATTACCCTGAGCTGACGTAATGGGCAAGAAATCTACTGAAAAACAAACTCGAACCGTTTATATCGTAAATTTGCGCGAAGTTGAGACGATAAAACCAGTAGCCCCTGTTCAGATAAACAATTAAACAAAGATGCTTACTAAATATAGAATTGGACTATGCTAAACAATTTGCCGCAAAATTTATTTATAATCACAAACAATAGGCAGATATGTAGACAATAGCCAGGAAAATTGAGACTATTTACACAAATCTATTATAAATTGTTGGTCGTGGTATAGCACGATTGAAGACTGTAAAATTCGCAGCGCCCAGTTGGTCTAAAGAAGCAGAAATGCTTACGGAAAATAGAACTTGATAATATGGAACAATTTGCCGCATAATCTATTTCGAATGGCAAAAATTACAGATATCAGGACAATAGAGAGAAAAATTGCAACCATTTACATCCAAATTCGTTCCAAATAGTTGCATTTTCTGTCTATTGTCCGGAGATCTGCGATTTGCAGATTTCGTACAATGAGAAAATGCAAATGATATTCGTTCCGGATAGTTGCATTTTCTGTCTATTGTCCGGATATCTGCATTTGCAGATTTCGTACAATGAGAACATGCAAATGATATCTGCGATTTGCAGATATTCGGACGAGAAAATATAACTATAACATCTTCAAGATTTTAGTCTGAACAGAACCAAAACCACGCATATTTTTCCACCTCTAGTCGTCAACAACAAATCTTTCAACAGCAGACTGACAAAGCAAGAATGATACCGTGCAACTCTTTTGAGATGGGACCAAAACGTAAAGGAAACTAGATTATACGATATTTCCATTGCTGTAAAGACCTTAGATAAAATGATAAGCATTTGACAATCCAAAGAGATGGAACCAAAACGTAAAGGAAACTAGATTATACGATATTTCCATTGATGTAAAGACCTTAGATAAAATGATACGCATTTGACAATCCTACAGTCGGCATACAGCAAATCTTAAAACAATCTAAGACTAATTATGTCATATAAGACAAGATTCATACCGTGCAATTCTTCGGCGGTGGGACCGGAATTTCCGCCAATTTACTCTGGCGTAATATGCTTCCTGTATCGGCTTCCTTCATAAGGCAGCCCTTAGCGCAAAGCGGAAACAAATTTACCCGGGCCTGATATGCTTATCCGCTTTCCCTCATTCTGCATTTGCAGTCTGCAAATGAGAACAGAAAAGAAAAGAATAACGTGCTTCTCATCATTTCTGCTTTCCTCATTTGGCAATTTTCAGCTTCAAACGTAAACGATCATTAATGAAACCAGCAGAGCCGTGAACTTACAAAGACCTTTTATCTGCAAGCGAATCGGGAAGTACGGGGGACGCGCGAATCCCTAAATTTTGAAAAGCTGTCCGTCCGGTCGAATCGAATGCCAAATCCTAGTTTCCAGCAGGGACTTTCCGGGACTCCGCCCATTCCAATTAAACGCCACTACGCACATGCCAGTGCACCAGGTCCTTTGCCAGCCGACTTCCCGGAGGGCCCGCTTCCTTTGACTTTTTCAGCTCCGATCAACTTTGCAAGAATTCCCTCGAATCTCGGCCACAGCGACCTCGTGATGTCTCCAACCGTGTGGCCGTAATCCCCTAATCTCCATGATTTTGAATCGTGAAAAATGCGGGAGGAGCCGGTGGATCTGAGTCCAGGCGTATGAATTTAATGAGCAGTTCCTTAGGGTTGTGGACTACGCGGTAAGAGATGGAATATATTAATAACAGAGAAAACAAAAGAAAACGGCCATGACAGCTCAAAATTGGAATTCCAAACACTGGCGGCTACCACGTGAGAAACCCTGACAATCTCCACCACGCATGTGACCACTCGCCATCCCGATGGTTTCACCCGCAAGCAAAGCAAAGCAAAGGCAAAGCTCGCCTCCTCCTGCTAAGGCTTTACCCCAAGCCACGACCTCTCACATGCTCTATTTCTTTAATATTTATTTATTAACACCACCCCCTCCTCCCCCGTATAATAAAATCATGTGCCACACCGTGGGTACTTTATGTATCTCGTTACAACAAATTAATTAATAAAATAATAATATGTTTGGATTCTATAGAGTTGTAAAGTGGTCACAATCACCGGAAGAGACCCATACCTTTTCACATAGTGTGTAATCCCTAGAAGGATTGTTGTTGCAGAAATTAATTAATTGTTTTTATTTAGGGTATTATGGCGTGCAGCGTACCCCACAAAATCTGATCAAAATACGAATTGGTGCTTAATTCCATTGGTCAATGACTTACGGGACAAGAACAAAATTAATGTTACCAATTCCCTAACCCCACCTGCTCTCCCCTCATATTAAACGTGCACATGGGTGAATCGTAGTTAAACCCTTGTGGCACTAGGGTTAGATATGACTGGTGCCCAACCTCCAAACCTTAGTCCCCCACAATACCTGCTAAGATAGCGAAATAGTTGAACCACTTTACTGGTCCAAACAAATTGTACAATAATTGTCACAAGTTATTTTATATAAATAGACATAAAACATGGGGAAGGGGAAGGTCAGAAAAGTATATTTACTCTTCGAGTAAACAAAGACATTTACCCATATCTAATTAATATTATCTTAATAAAAGATTAAAAACAAAAATTATTGGTCCCCAGCATCAATGTAGTAGTTTGGTATAAGGGTTAGAGAGTTTAATTTGCCATGGTAGATGGGAAATTTTAATGTGAAGATAGATGATGTTGGAAATAGTAGAATGTATATTTTTTTAGAATTGGATAAGTGTTATAAAAGGAAACACATAATAAGTTTTTAAAATGAATATGACATTTTTATTTAGCATGGATTAGAGAGATTTTAATTTGTTGTGGTAAATGGTAGATTTTAATTTGGAGATAGATGGTGGTGTGGTTAGGGACATGTAACAACTCTCTTTAGACTTGAGAGAGCATTCTAAAAAGAGGAACACATCATTGGTCTTCATAATGACAGTAGGATCTCAATATGTAGTGCAATAGTTAATTTGAAGCACCATGCTATAACACATGTGACACTCCACCACCAACAAAGGTAGCAAAGGAGGAAGGGAGTGGAGTCACCACCTAGTTACTAAAGGCAACTAGAAGCTAAAGGGGAAATGGTTGAGAGAGAGAATCACACTTATTAAAATTGGTTTACTGTTAGCCTAAGGTCTTCATTGATTTTAGATACTTGATTTTAAGTGTTGGGGCTTCTTGACAAGAATGGATTCCAGTGCATAAAAAAGAATAATACTTATGAAACAAAGAAGAGGGGGGCAAAGAAGAGCAAAGGCACTTGACTCTTCTGTAGCAAAGTTGGCAAAGAGTTTAGACTTCCATTATGCTCCAAGTTGTGAACAATCTCTGTGTTTTTTCCTCGAAAATGTAATACACACAAAGATAATGATTAACTAAACCTACCAATAATACAATGGAAGTTACCAATTGATTGAGAAAAGTTCACCATCAACTATGGCCTTCTCTCACTATAATGTCTCATTGATAATCCTCCATGAAATGGAAACTCATAGGATCCAAGAAATCCCCATAATGGCAAAACCAAAGATCCAGACTCAATCAAAATGAAGAAATTGAAGAATATTATCAAAGGTAAAGTCACACCTATGAGGGTAAGTCCTTGTTGTGAGGGTGTTGATGGAGACTATAGATCCATGTAGTTTAGGTTGTTGAGTAAATGTGAGATTCATTCCTAGTAAAAATTCAATAATGTTTTAGTAAGATTCTAAAACCAAAAGTGGAATAAACCTATGAAACATAACACATTCAAAAAGAGGGTATTTATAAGAAAAGTAAACACATAAGTTTATGTAAGCCACATAAAATAGTCATTAAGGAAAATTTTGACCCAACTACTAAGTTGTTAGTCAAACTCATGAATCTATATGTTTTTCATAGGAAAAGACCCTCTAATCCATTGGTATGTGGGAAACAAGTGCAAATATACATGCACAACTAATGGTACGCTAGGGAGAAAGTGAGATAGGAGAGCATCAATTTCAACCCTTGTATGCAACCAAAATGGTGATTTAGGCATGGAAAATCTCAATAATGTGTCTCAAACTAACCAAAGTAGACCAAATGAAGCTTCAATGCTCAATCCAAGGGAAGAAGTGAATGACTAACAAAGAATCCCACAAAGGAGTAACTAATACCAAATAATGCCCCAATGAAGAAACAAAGGGATTCTTAATTAGATACTAGGCATAAAATGGGGAAACACATGTGTCTAAATATGCAAAAGGAAAATTGAGAGGGAATTATTAATGCCAATAGTTTGTCATGTCATATTACGAGGTCTAATGGTTGTCATGAGATTTGAGTCGCTATGTCAGAAATCCATGCACTAGACTAAAAGTATGGTGCTTTTAAGATACATAATAAAAATGATCAAATAAATCATAATAGCTAACGCAAAAGAAACTGAAGAGTTCCTTTGATTTGGTCTCCTTGTTCCAAAACTTACATATATACTTTTTATTGCAAGTGTGAGGATTATTATCCATCCTTGACTTGTGCAAACAATCCCCTTAGAGTTCCCAAGATGAAACTAAAGTCTATGACAGTCTTGCCCCATCAAATATCTCAAATTAATTGTAAAATAATTCTTAATATAGATATAAGAACAATAACAATGACAAAATTTAGGAAAATTAAGCAACCTTCCTAATGAAATCCAAGTATAACCCAAATATGCTCATAAAAAAGATGGTGGAAGATTCGTGATATTTATGGAGAATATGTGCAAATGAGTTATAATTACCTTGACATAATATTATTGTTAGTATTCCTACTCGATGAGATGTGTGGAAGACTCAAGTGTAAGAAAATTATACATTTATGAGTTCTAAGACCATAATCAACTAAGTAACGAAGTTGTTACAAAGTAATACTATGAAACAATACAATGGTGATAAGATGATAAAATCCAAACTATAGACAAAATAATGTCACAAAGGTTTGATCCCTCAAATATAATGAATTTCCTAACAAACACCTATAATAGAAACTATAGGCATTAATTTGCATCATTGATTTTCTACAAGGTAGAAAATGTGTTAGCTTTGAAAACATGCCCACTACTACAAACACCAAGTTATGACCTCTCTATATTCTAGGTAATCATAACACAAACTCAATTGATATATCCTCCTAAGGCTCTCTTAGAATGGGAAATGGATCACACACACCTATATTTTAACTCAACTCCTTGGCCATTTGGAAAATTCTACATCTTTCAACAACTTCTCCCATTGCTCTTGTGAAATTGAGTTGATAATATATTCCCTTCAGTGGACTTCGATTTTATCCCTTCCAAATGGATTTTTATGCAAAAACCAAAATATGCATAATATCAAGTTGTCATGTGATCCAAGTGGATATTGGTGGCCACACTCTTATTCCACTTGGACCCCCACCGTTGTTTCTTTTCAGTTGATCTAGGTGGATATTGGTGGCCACCCACTTATTCCACTTGGACCCCCACCATTGTTTCTTTCAGTTTTTCAGTTTCCTTATTTGTAGCACAATTTACTATTTTGGCAGTTTTTCAGGTCGTGAGCTTTTGGAGTCATTTTGAGGCCCTAAACAACGTTTTTTGGGAAAACTGGGACCAACATGGGTTCAAAACTAATGTTTCTTATCAAAAAGTTGTAGTCCTCGAATAGATATTTCTAATGAGGTATTGTGCGCGTCAAACAAAGATTGTATGCCAAAGTTACGACTGTGGGAAGGTGATGTACCAATTTACCCAAACAGGGCCCTTAGTTTGGCGCTTCATCTCCTAGGGTTACATTTTTGGATGTTTAGGGTTTTCCATTGTTTTTAAATAATAAATAGGCCTTAGAGCCTCATTTTAACACAGTTTAGAGGCATGTAGCCGCCACATCTCTTCTCAAAGATAAGCTACCATTGTCCAAGCTAGTCTTATTTCCATTCTATTTGTAAGCATATTTCAGTGTTTGATATCAATGAAATGAAGTGTTGTTTCTACTGCATATTTGTATTTATGGTTATATCTGTAATTTTTTGTGTTCATACTTAAATCTGGATCAGTGGTATCAGAGCAGTCTGCTCTTTTTGTTTTCCTTTGCATGTCCCCAACGAGGTCAGGATATAAGGAGTCAGGGCTCAATCTGGTTGAACCTTTGCAAGATCAATCTCACAAACCCCAATGGCCGCCCATGGGGGAAGAAAAGAAAGATGAGGGGGCAGGAGATCCTATCAAAATATTGCTCAAGGAGGCCCTCGAGAAACAAAGGAACGTGATGATGGATAACTTTACCCAGATCCTTCAATGATTTCCTGCTGACAACGCATCCACATCCAACAGCCACTTTGGAGGCTCCACTCGTTTTAAGGTACAAGTAAACTTTGACATTCCCATATTTGAGGGTCAAATAGATGTAGTCGCCATATATAAATAGTTAAATCTTTTAGAAGGATATTTTTTTTCATGATTTCTCCAACTGAGAAAATATTACTTTTGCTCTTCTCAAAGCCTCCCCCACGTCAAGGATTGGTGGCAAACCTACTGTGAGCAAAAGGATGAAAGTACGACCTCACTTTTTTCAGCCACACCCACTTGGAATTCGTTTTGAGATGCCTTCAAGGAGCAGTACTACCTGTCAGGAGCTATGAGGATAAATACATAAAGTGGACAACATTGCGGCATGGAAGGGACCAAAATGTGTCAGAGTTTACCAATGCTTTTCATACCCTTTGCACGAAGTTGGGTATCAAGGATTCTGAGAAATATTTGGTACTCAAGTACCACGACTGCCTACACAAGTACATCCAGAACGAGATGGAGTTCCTGGACATATCCTCACTTGGCACGGCATGCCGATACGCTGTCAAGATCGAGCAGAAGTTTAAACAGAAGAAGCGAGACTTTGGATCTGCGAATTCGAAGCAGGGGAAAGGTGCCCCCAAACTGCAGAACAAAGGGAAAAGCTAAGGCGTGGCAGCCCAGGACAACCCGCCAAAGCCGCAAGCAAAGAAAAACACCGTGAAGCCAAAGAAGGGCACGAGAAAGTGGTGTGAGTTCCATAAGAGCTCCACTCACAACACAAGTGAGTGTTGGGCCAAGCCGTCACTGGTGGCTGAGCTGAAGGCTTCGGAATCACATGCATGTTCTGACTCTGAGTCAGAACCCGAAAAGGGGAATAACAAAGGGAAGTAGATTATTAATGTGGAGCCTAATGCCACCGTTGCCACAACGAAGATCCAGAAGGAGGAACTTGAAGATCCAGAGGAGGAGGAGCGCCTCTTCCACTCTCATATGTGGGTAAAGGGCTCCCCACTACAGTTCATTGTCAACAACGGGAGCTAAAAGAACCTCATTTCGGCAAAGGTCATGAAGTGGCTGGGCTTACCAACCACAACACACCCACAACCGTACACCATTGGGTGGATTCACCAAGGACAGGATCTTCGCGTGAGCCAACAATGTCGCCTCCCATACAACATACAAGCCCTTCACGGATGAGGTATTGTGTGGCATTGCTCCCCTTGAAGTTTGTGAATTATCATTAGGCCAACCATACTTGTGGAAGTGACATTTTGTGTATGAGTCAAGGCCTCGTGCTATTATTGTTACTTTGAGAAATAGGTTGTACATGATACCAAAGGTAGCATCGCCTACCGCCATCTCTTTGGTTACTGCAAAACAATGCAGTAAGCTCATTTCCAAAACCGAGAAATTTTTTTCTTGGTGATACGCCACTCAGGGAAAGAAGAAGACAGTGGCCACGATATCCAAACAGGGCCCCTCCACATGATAACAACAGATGGACAAGGTCGTGGAGGAGTACGAGGACATATTCACCTTCCCCGTAGGGGTGCCTCTGCACTGTCAGGTCAAGCACTCCATCGATCTGACCCCAGGTGCGTCGTTGCCCAATGGACTAATCTATCAATGATCTGTTCTAGAGAACAACGAAATCAAGAGGCAGATTCAGTAACTGCTGCAGTAAGGTCACATCCGGCTGAGTTCATTGCCCAGCAGGAGCCCAATTGTGTTGGTACAGAAGAAGGATGGGACTTTAAGACTATGTATTAACTATCGGGCGTTAAACAAGATCACTGTCTGGAATGGGTACCCAATCCCACAAATTGATGACCTTCTGGACCAACTCAAGGGGGGAAAATATTTCATCAAGATCAACTTGAAATCCGGATATCACCAGGTACTAATCGATCCCTCTGATGTGTTGAAGACTGCCTTCAAAGCCAAGGAGGGCCTTTTCGAATGGTTGGTTATTCCTTTCAGGTTGATGAATGCTCCTACAACCTTCATGAGGCTGATGGATGACATCTTGCGGTCATTCACCAACTCATTTGTAGTGGTATACTTGGATGACATCCTGATCTTCAGCCAGAGTTGGGAAGAGCACCTCCACCACATCCAGCAGGTTCTCCAAACATTGCGGCAACACAAGCTATGTGCCAATTTGGAGAAATGCACTTTTGACATGATCCAAGTTCAGTATTTGGGATGCATTATTAATGAATGGGGGGTTCATGTGGATCTAGCCAAGATCCAAGTCATTCAGGATTGCCCATCCCCAACCACTCTGACAGAGATCTGCAGATTTTTGGGTCTTGCCAATTTCTACCGTAGGTTCGTGTTGGGATTCCCTCATATCACTTGGCCCTTGAGTCAAGTCGCCAAGGGAGGAGCGAAAGCAAAATAATTTTGGTTTGAATCTCAACAGAAGGCATTCGCAGAGTTGAAACATTATCTTTGCTCTGCACCAGTGCTCACTTTACCAGACTTGCAACAACCATTTGAGATCGAAACGGATGCCTCTAACTATGCTATTGGAGTAGTCCTTAGTCAATAGGGGCATCTAGTGGCATATCATAATGAGACACTTTCATACACAGTCCAAAAGTATTCCACTTATGAAAAAGAGATGTATTCCATTGTGCACCCTTGCTGACAATGGAAGCATTACATTTTGGGGAAGGAAACATCATCCACTCAGACCGCCGATCCCTGTAGTTCATACAGATGCAAGGGAAGTTGTAGAATGATCGCCATCAAAAGTGGTCCACATACATGCAATAGATTCATTTGAATATCAAGTATAAGAAGGGAAACACAAATAATGTTGCAGACTGCCTCAGCCGACCACCGATCAAGGGATTAACCACCGTGCTCAACTCTTGTGGGCAAGAGCTTTTGATTGGCCACTTCTCTACAAAAGTGGCCCAGAATTCGACCACACATACCAAACACTCGTGGAGGGTTAGCAAGTTCTAGATTTTCATCTCCAGGATGCCTTGTTATGCCACTTAGGAAATTTTTGTGTTCCTTCAAGTGAGCGTGCCAAGATGATTTGGGAAGCACACTACAGTCGGTCTGCTAGGCATTTCAGGGTCAAGAAAACTGTGGCAGTACTGCAAAAGTATTTCTATTGGCTGAATCATTGACAGGATGTCGGGAAGCACATCAGATCCTACACTGCATGTGCCATTTCCAAACCGACCATCAAGAAGCAAGGCCTTTATACTTCGTTGCCTACCCTTAGTCAACCTTGGGAATCCATCTCCATGGACTACATGTTAGGCCTTCCTTCTACTAAGAATGGCAACAACTGTATTTTTGTGGTTGTCGACAGATTCTCAAAGATGGCCACTATAGCGGCCTGTAAGAAGAATATCACAATAGAAGCCACTACTAAACTCTTCTTTGAACGCATGTGGGTACACTTTGGGATCCCATAGTCTATCATCTCAGATCATGACAGTAGGTTTCTCAGTACATTTTGGTCCAGTCTTTGGTCGATGCTGGACACTAAGCTCACTAAGTCCACAACTTTTCATCCCCAAACTGATGGCCAGACATAGGTCATCAACAGGATGATCGTACACATTTTGCGCATGTACAACTCAAAGCATCCATGCACATTGGATGAGAGCCTCCCCTATGTCCAACACAAATATAACTAGGCTCTCCAGAGCTCGATTGGCCACAACCCTTTTCAGGTGGGCTTGGGATTCCAGCCATTATGTTCCATTGATGTGGTCATGCCATTTGCAGCTACTAAGGCAGATTCGGCTCATGTCCAGTCCAAAGTCGATAAGGAAAACAACTTCATTGAGCACATCCAACATATTTGCCAACGGATCCATGATATTCTGGAGAAATCAAATGCTAAGTACAAGCAACAACATGATCAACATCGAGTGCCACACAAGTTTCAGATGGGCGACAAAGTCTAGTTGCATTTGTAGAGGGAACACCTTAGCAGAGCCTATTGGAAACTTAGATCACTCTCATATGGTACTTACACCACTACCAAGGCTGTGGGAGACAATGCATTTAAGCTCAACATTCCCCCATTCCTTGGCTTGCACCTAGTGTTTAATGTCGACCGCCTTCGACCATACTTCCCACCATTGCTGGACACATCAGAGATTGCAGAACAACTCACACCTATAGAGTTAAATCCATATTGCATGGAACAAGAAACAACTGATCGGATCGACACAAAGATCAAGAACACTCGACAACAAAGGATCCAACTATATCGCATTGTCAAAGCAGACAAACTCCTTCACCAGGGCAAATGGCTCACCAGGGACCAAGTTCAGTAGAAGTTTCCTCATGTCATGGAGGAACTCAACTTAATGGGGACCATTGCTTCCTATGGGGGGAGGAATGATCCAGGTGGATATTGGTGGCCACCTGCCTATTCCATTTGGACCCCCACCATTGTTTCTTTCATTTTTTCAGTTTCCTTATTTGTAGCACAATTGACTATTTTGGTGGTTTTTTAGGTCTTGAACTTCCAGAACCGTTTTGAGGCCCTAAGCGAGGTTTTTTGGGAAAAATGGGACCAACATGGGTCCATTTATTTGTTGGTCATTCAAAACTTGTATTCCTCAGATAGATCTTTCTAACAAGGTATTGTGCGCGTCAAACAAAGATCGTGTGCCAAAGTTACGACTGCGGGAAGTTGATGTACCAATTTACCCAAATGGTGCCCATAGTTTGGCGATTCGTCTCCTAGGGTTAGGTTTTTGGATGTTTAGGGTTTTCCATTGTTTCTCAATAATAAACAGGCCTTTGAGCCTCATTGTAACACAGTTTAGAGGCATGTAGCTGCCACATCTCTTCTCAGAGATAAGCTACCATCGCCCGAGCTAGTCTTATTTCCATTATGTTTGTAAGTAAATTTTAGTATTTGATATTAATGAGCTAAAGTGTTGTTTCTACTGCATCTTTGCATTTATGGTTATATCTGTAATTTTTTGCGTTCCTGTTTAAATTTGGATCATCAATTTCCTTAATTGTAGCACAACTTACTATTTTTGGCAATTTTTTGGATCCTAAACTTCTTGAGCCATTTTGAGGGACTAAAAAACATTTTTAGGGAAAATGGAGAGAGTAGCAAAGGTCTAAATTCACTTGAGAATTTGTTTGCGGCCTCCTCTTTGACATCTTCAAAACAAGGTATTATGGTACCCAAATGGAGATCGTATGACAAAGTTACGACCCTGGGAAGTTGACGTTCTAACTTACCCCAACGGGGCCCACGAGCTCTTGGCGCTTCATCTCTTCTCAGCGATAAAATACCATCACATGAGCTAGTTTATTCTATTTTTAAGTAAGCATATTTCAGCGCTTTGATATTAATGAAATGAAATTTTATTTATACTGTATCTCGGTATTTATATTTGTATTTATATTTTGTTTCATTCCTTTATAAGTCTGGATCATCATGTGCTTAAATTCTTTTATAAATTCAAATGTAACCAACCCAACCTTAATTATATTTACCATTAAGGTTATTCTAGTCAATGCAACAACTACTTCGTATTTTGTTAACTGACTTATTTTTCAACATGATTATATAAATATGCATGAACTCCGCCCATCACATATGATTTATATTCAATTTAGCTCGATTCTTCATAAACTTCTAATATTTGATCCTTAGTATAAAACACAAATTCTTTCGAAAATAAGGAATGCCTATGATTCTTTAATGTTTATATTGAAAAATAAAATTCAGTTTCATATGTGGAATACTTATTTCCCACCTTATTTAGTATTTCACTTAAAAATGTTATTTAAAAACCCTCGTTACTTCACGCTTCTTTAACGCTTACTCCACTTGCATCGAAGTGCACTTTATAAAATGACTTCTCAAATTCTAGTAATGCCAACGCAACATTTTAATACTTTTATGCACTTTGCATGCTCCATTGAAATCCTTATGGCTTCATGCACTTTATCAAAGGCACATGAGCTTCATTGAACCTTCTTGTGAACTTCTAAAACTAGCAATGCTATGCAAATTACTTGATCTTGAATGTTGGCATAATGTTGCTTAGTCTAATATAACATTCACTTTCTCAGCATCCACACTTAATTCTTTATACAAGATGATAAATACTAAATAAATCAAGAAGAATTTTTGATCGAAGAATTCAAATTTCTTGAAGATTACATGCAATATTTTTTTAAGGCTTCCAACACCAATCTAATCGGCTAAAAATATTCACCTCCAACACCATTATAAATGAAAATGCCACCTAAGTACACAACATCAAACTTACGAAAATAAGGTTGCAAAACTCAAATGATCAATGTCTCTGCAACACTTAAATGATCAATGTCTTAAATATACTAGGCACATTATTTAAAACAAAATTCATGCTTATCTATTCATATAGACCTTCATTTTGAATGTGATCTTCCATTCATCTCATTTAATAAAAATTTGGTGATAATCACTCTTCAAATCAATCTCGATAAAAGTGTTTCTCCACTCAAGTTAAACAACAATTCATTTATACATGACAATGAGAATCTTTACTTAACCAAACCTCAAAAAGATGGCTATGAATTTTTGTGAGGGATCGAACTGCGTTGCTCGTGAGGGTTTGGATGACTCTCGCCAGTTGACTGCAACACCATTGGCGGCTTCAGATCATGCTATTCTTACTGTTTATTGTCTAAGTGTGGTGGTTTGGGTTTCAAGTAGGGCATATTCGATGTGGGTGATTGTTTGTCGGGTATCGAGGAGGTATCTGAAGAACTGCAGGACAAGATTCACTTGCTGAGATCGATGAAGAACTTGTTGTTTACTCAACTGACCCCTATGACTTGGTGCCCATCTAGACACAGTCTCCACCTCAGCACATCTATATGGTTTCACTAGGAGCTTAAGGAATAACGGCTTCATGGGTTGTCAAATCTAGGGTTTTACCAGAGGTGGCTTATGGAAACCATACTTCTCTTGAATTTGAAAATATTCTTGCTTCCGGTCTGAACCCACTAGGGCACCAGAGGTCTGGGAATATTGTGGATCCTTTCATACAACCGCAAGCAGATTTTTCAATTCCTTTTCCATCCTCGATGCAATTTTTGGAGACATGCATCAACCCTAGCCCATGAGTCAATTACTGTGATGGATCTCTCTACCGGGATGGGAATGTTGGAGTTTTTGTTTATTATTCAGAAGTAGGACACTCTAGGGTTCAATTTTCGGAGGATGGCGATCAGGCACAACACATTGAAGCATCGACCCTAAACCAGGACATCTGGAATACCTATTAACTCTCCCGAATGTTAATAGGCGGAAGCTAGGGTAAGTATTTCTTCAGATACTCCCTCACAAGATATCAAAAATACAAATAAGGGCTTTCAGAAAAAGCGAGAGAAGAAATATAAGAACACAAAAGTCAGAGAAAGAGGGAGACTCCTGGTTTTAGGAGAGGGCATAAATTTAGATGAGGTCATGGATACGACAGACTGTATTATGGTAGGAAGGGTTCATTGCAGAAATTACTTGTCGTCGCGTCTAAAGAGGTGGGTCTTAGAGATTTGGGGATAGGTATTGGAATTTTTATTGTCTATGGTGACTATGACCAAGGGATGGTTTGCATTACATTTCTACAGGCTTGAACATGCTACCTAGGTCTTGACATAATATTGGCATATTGAAATGGTGCTTGTTATGCTGAAGAGGTGGTCCCTCCTATTTGATCCGAAGAGAGAGAAGCTAGGGGCAGGACCAATTTGGGTCGAAATGCCTGGATTGCCACTTCAATTCTGAACTAAAGATGTTTTTAGATGTATAGGAAATGATCTGGGGTTTTTTTTAGATTATGATAAATCATTCGTTGAACCTGGAAAGATGGCATATGCCCGCACTTTGGTGCATCTCGATACCAGAGAAGGGTTGGTGGAAAGTTTGAATCTACAATGGCAGTTTATCATTAGATTGCAAAAATTGGACTATGAAGGGGTTCCTTTTAGATGTAGGAGGTGTCATGAAGTTGGAAACCTATACAAGGATTTCCCCTTGCTTGTTAAAGATAAGTCAGTTGATTCAATGGAGGAGAAGGAAGGGAATGGAGCTGGATCAAATGATATGAACCAGATGCCTCAAAAGAGTTCGGTTCGTTTTCCAAGAGGACATGGCATGGAGAAAGGGAAGCAAGTTTCCACTACTCGTCCTCCATCCCTGAGGGTAACTAGAGCTTGAGTAGCTGCAACCGGTCCCCCTCCGGGTACTAAATTCTCTTTCCCATCTCTTGATCCATATAATTTGAATGATCCAGTTGTATCTTTTCATGATCAGAATGTTGGGGTTCTCTTTTCTCGCTGTGATTTAAGTTATATTGCATGTCCCTCATCCTCTATACCTGTATGTTGCCCGACTCCTTCTCTTGCCATTTAATTAATATATCAGGTTGCTATGGTCGCTAGGGAGGATACCTCATCTGAATCTAATTCCAGTCATAGATATAATCTCATATTTCTAGCCAAGAAGTCTGTAGCAGTAGGACAATGTATAGGTTTATTATCTCCTTTGAAGATGCCCAAATCCTCTCGAGGCAGATTGTCCTATATATTGAAAGCCATCCATAAAGCTAGTATGGATGTTGCTAAAGGAAGACATTGATCGCTTCATGGGGTTCTTAGAGAAAGAGGCAACTCAGAACCAGTTTCCCAATGAAGTGGATATCCTTTACTTGCAGAGAGTTGGCTAGCCCTACCAAAAAACTAGCCCTTAGGAGACTTTTAGAATTAGAGAAGGTAGATGTAATTTTTCTTCAAGAGCACTTGGGGGAAATGGCCATATTAGTTCAATTCTGGAAGCTATCTAACCTCGATGGACATTCCATGCCTTAGATGTTCGAGGCAGATCCGGTGGTATTGCTATAGGTATATATTGTAGAACGATGAAGCTTTTAAATGTTTGGGGCAGGGGAGGAGTTTTAATGGAAGATGTTTTCTCTTAAGAATTAGGGATGGAATTTAGACTTGTAAATATCTATGGTCCCAATCACAATTAGGTGGAATTCTAGGAAGCATTTATGAGGTCTTATTTTCTTTAGGAGGATAACATTATACTGGGGGGGGGCGATTTAAATTTCTCGTTGGGGCATGCAGAATCATGGGGAAATCATACTTAGGTATATCCCCTCTTGGATTATTTTGTACATATGTTGGAGAGTCATAATTTGATTGACATACCTGTGGTGCAATTTTCGCCGACTTAGAGAAATAGAAGAATTGGGGATGCCATGCTAGCTAAGCAGTTCGATCGATTCCTCATCAAGGAATCTCTGATGGAGAAATTTGAATTGATTAGGAAATGGGTTGGCTCAGGGGGAATATCAGATCATTCACCTATCTATTTAGATATATCTAGTTTATCCCCAAAACCAAGGGCCTCCTTTAAATTTAATTCAACTTGGTTAAGGGATGAATCCTATCTTCATATTGTTAAAGAAACACGGTAGGAGAGATCATTGATTGAAGTTCAGTCAGTGTCTGAATGTTTTGTCGAAAACCTTATGCGTGTAAAGAAGAGGATGATAAATTGGGACAAGGAAAAGAAAAATAAGGATGAATAAGCTCTCAGGAACATTGAAGTTGAATTAGCCAAGTTAGAAGACCCAGATAGAGGAGGGTTTGTATTTGCTGAAGAAAAATCCTAGGTTGCTAAAATCGAATTAGAGAGACTTAGGATATTAAAAGGGAGGGAAGAAACTTGGAGGTTGAAGAGCAGATCTATATGGCTTCAAGTGAGTGATGATAATATAAAATTTTCTCAACAATTTGCAAAATGACGGAAGGCTATCAATACTATATGGTCTTTGGAGGACAAGGCAGGCTCATAAGTACAATCTTTCAATAGGTTAGCAAATTTGGGTATTTCTCATTTTGAGCATTTGCTTAAAGCCTCCTAGGAGGCTTCTATGGAAAAAATTATAAAAGTAGTTGGTATCTTTCCCTGATTTGTAGATGATGAGGCAGTTGAGCACCTAAACAAACTGGTGTCCTTAGGGGAACTAGAGAAAGTGCTTAAATGGTTTACAAAAGATAAGATCCTAGGTCGGATGGCTGGCCCGTGGAGTTTTATTTGGCCTTCTTTGTTGAAAATAGCAACAAGAAATTCTAAATATAGAAGTGCTAAATTTAGTATTGCTATAAATAGTATTTCGGGATACCTTCCTATTTTAGTTAGTCCCTGAACTAAAATAGAGAAGTAAAAATTCGAATTTGATCTTAGCAGTTGTTTGTAAAATAATTAATTAATTCACCATGAGTTAATTAGTTGTAAAAAATCAAACATGAATTCTATGTGGGGGCATGCAACAGTTTCTCCATTAATTAAGGAATTTATCCATCAGTTAAAGAGATAATGATGAGTTGTAATATTGAGTTGTAATTAGTTGGCTTGGTTAACTGAGTCAAGTCCAGTTAAATTAATTCAAACATTTTGTTGAATTAATTGTGAGTTTAGTTAGTTAATTCATGCATGCATGTAACTGTTGCACTTCAGATAACTGAATATTCTCTCATAAATAACTCATGCATGTCAGTTCAGTCATAGACCCAGTTGAGATCAGATGGAGGGAAAGTGTGCTATCAGTTTCTAGAATATTCCATTGTGAATATCTCTTGCATTCAGAAGGAATTCTTTCCTTGAGGATTTCGTAGTTACTTCTTCAAGTTTTGTGAGTGTGATGAGGCCAATTCGCACATGTGACATCACTAGACCCCAAGAAAAACTGCGCAAGGAAATAGGAGGCTTGGAGGGCTTGAGGAGGACATATACTATGTCTATTCAGTCTGTGAGTTGTATTGTTTGATTGCAGAGAGAGCAGGATAGCTTGAGAGCTGATTCTCTTTGTAACTTGAACATATTTCCACTTGTATGATAATACAAAGATTGGGGTTTTAGGCTGAGGCTTTCCCTGGGTTATTTCTTTTGTGTTATGTGTGATTGATTTCTCATTTTCAGTTATATGTGTTCTCATTGATCTTGGATATGTGTTCTCATTGATCTTGCTCATATTCGATTAAGCTTCCGCAAAGTTTGTTGTAGAAGTAGATCTTGTATTTTTCTTTAGTATATTGCATAATTTATTGATCTATAGTGGGAATTTATACATGGTATTAGAGCAAAGGTGATCAAAGCAAAGAACAATATACAAGAAGGGAGAAGTTCGAAGTTTGAGGTTCTTGAATATAGAAATCGAGTTCTTATCACATCTCAATATCACCAATGGCGTTCAGTGGTTTAAGACTTGAGTATGCCCTTGATGGCAACTCAAATTATATAGCCTAAAAGGATCGCATGGAAGCAATATTAGAGGATAACGGTCTAAAGGACTTCATTAATCAAGAAGTCCCCAAGCTGATTGATGCTACTCAATTGGCGTAATAGAATAAATGTGTGGCTAGAGCAAGGAGAATCCTTTTGGAGGGAGTTCGAGACCACATAGTCTCGAGTCTCCATGGGAAGGAGACACCGTTTTCGATGTGGAAAACATTGAAAGATCTATATCATAATAGCAGTGATAAGAGGAAGTTGGCGCTGAAAGACAAGCTTCAGAAAATCAAGTGTGAAAAGGGTGACGCGATCTCTGCATATCTAAACAAGCTCACCACTTGCAGGGATGAGCTTGGAAGTGTAGGGATCATGACCACTAATAATGACATGGTGAATCTTGCACTCCTCAGTCTTCCTAAGAGTTGGCATAGCTACCAAGGCTCAGTTAATGGAAGAGAAAAACTGCTAGTTTGGGAACGACTTTGGTCGGATCTGATGCAGGAGGAGATAAGAAGAAGCACCAGAGATGGATCCTCATCAAAGAAAGATGATGAGGAAATTCTAGCCTTAGCGAGTAAGACGAGGAAAGGGAAAGGGAAGGCATCCCATCCCAAATTCGGTTCTTCCCATGGTGGGAAGAAGTTTGACAAATCAAAATTGTGATACTTTCATTGTCATGAAGTGGGCCATTATGCTACAAATTATCCACAGAATAAATCAAAGAAGGGTTCCTCGAAGGGATCTGATGGTGAGGCACTAGCCTCACAGTTTGAGTTTGATTTCTCGCTTATCGCCACCATGGATTAGCTAAATCCCCTCTGCGGACAGAGGCGATCCCACTAGCCTAAATGGGGTCTAGCAACAATCAAACAACACTAACACGCAGGTTCCTAACTGCAAAGTAAAGACCGATGATGAGGGCCTACCTCGAATCCAACGCTAGTATTCGTAGAAGAGTCGTCGCTCCCTTTCTTTCGCTTCAGCTGGTCACAATCCTCACAATCCTCGTGAACGGACACCTGCACATGCAAAGAACAAGACAAATACAAGCATAAAATCCAAGAAATGCAACTATGTATCAGTCAGAAAGGATACAACTCAAACATCATTATAAAGACAATAAGAGTGGAACCATAATGATAGTCATCTATTATTATTGATAAACCAAAGAAAGATACAACCAAGTTCTGACGTCAAATCCTCCTTTGTCTGGGTGATTAGCAACACATGCCTTGCAAAGCTTGTAGGGGATGGGGAACAAGCCTCTCTCTCCTTAGTTACTTGGACATGGATCTCCTCCTTAAAGATATAGACTTATGGGGATGAACAAGGCCTCTTGTAGCATGAGCTTAGCAATTCTCAGACTTTGGGACTTAGATTTTGGAGCTTGAAGAGTAGAATTACTAACTAGCTTGTCAAAAGCAAAGAGACAAGCTTATATAGAGAGAGGAGAAGGAGATAGGATCATCCACAAGATTCATGGGATTATCCTTATCATTAGGAAGCTTCCATGAGAGGTGGAGAACTACTTCCCTTCTATGGAGATTCGAAGCCCAACTGAACTAACTCAAACTGGAATCAGTTCATGAATAGGTTAGGAAGAACCTTCGGAAGTTGGTTTGTTAAAAACTTTACCCAACTGGGTTGGCGCTAGTGCGACTTTGAGATAGAGCACCAGCTGGCGCGCCCTCTTTGGAGGATTTCCCCCATTGGCACGAGTGATACACTGTGGAACAACGCCAATGGAAAAAGGGCTATTTTTATGGGTATTTTGCAGAAGGTGTCTTCAGGGCATATGCAGTTTATACTCAAGGGGATACAATGCAGGTGTTTTTAGGTTATGTCACTTATCACAGGTCCCGGAATAGGTCCTCCAATGTGCGGGAGAAGGGATAATAGGGACGGTGACAAAATACTCTATAATAGATGCCCCCTAAAGCATGAAGCCTGAGAGAGAGAGGGGTGAAATGCTTTACAAGAACATGGTCGACTGAAAACACGGCCGCTAGAGAACCTGCACGAAGTACAACTGATATCTCAAGTACATGATGTACGTGGTATGGGTGCAGCCATCCATAGCAGAGTACATAAAAATCTGGATCCAAGGTATGGACGCAGCATGGTCGTAGGCATCCAGTGAATGAGTCACGTAATGATTATAATAATCCACAAAATGCAACCTGTATCTCAACAGACAAAATCCAGGGTCTTGCGCTCCATCTTGACTCGAACAAAGTACAAGTTCAAGCATGTGAACATGGGAGTCGAAGTCGAACATGCAGGAAAGTCAATGATAAAAACTGTTAACAGACGTGATAGGTACCACCAATAATGACAATGGTCCTCAAGGTAGTATAGGTACAATCCACAGCGTGCGAATCAGTGAGCCGACATTGAACACCCGTAGAATCATTCGATCGGAGGCCAATGATGAAAACCTCACGTCAAACACGAAGAACCTGCCATTGAGGCATGCAGGCTCCAAGGCACCTGAAGGGAGTCTAAAAGTCAACTTCCTAGATAATGAGCTGAAGTCGACAGGAAGTGACCTTGATCGAAGGTGGGCCATAATGTTTCCCACATCATTGACATGAGACAGAGAATGATAAAATGTTTTGTGTGAGGTATCAGAGGGAGGTTAAGTATTCTACAGAGGTCAACTTCTCTTGAACATATCGGCGGCACAACAGTGGACTTGGCAGTATTTGACATCAAATGATCAGGGTTCATGGTGACAGGACGATGAGCAGATGAATGGTCAAACAGGATAACCCAAACCCATGGAGGCAAGTGTGAAAACAAGATGAGATGTCCTCACCCAGACACGAATGCAAACAAGTGCCATGTTCAAGAGCGATATACTACCGACACGACGATAATTGTGGTTCCTTTATTCCCCCACCATTTCTGGCGAGTACCTCGATTATTTTTGGATGACAAGCTTGATGGGGATAGCATATGCTTGGGAGGCATCATTTCGACAAAATCCGATGTCATTTAGTTTTAACGAGTCTGACAAAGGAAGAACTCAGCGTCTTTTCATGTTTAGAGAGTTTGAAAAGACAACGGAAAAGTAAACTCCGGGGGTGTTCTTTTTCGTAAAGTTGCGTCTCTAGAGCCCAAAAAAGTATAAAACAATGCTCGAAAGAACCGCTCGATCATTACGACCGTGGAGTACTTTTCGTAAGTAGTGATTCTGATCTGAAAGAGTAAAAAAGCGATCAAAACCACGTTGCTTCGTGACCGTTAACGAACCAGAAACGACAAGGGTCCGACAATCTTTTCGTTTTTAAACGGTCGGAAAAGGGTTTAAAGACGACTGCCTCTCATTTACATTTAACGAGTCGAGAGGAATAACCCAACGTTCTTTTCATCTTTAAATGGTCAGAAAAGAGCTAAAAGTAGACATCCATTTTATTCTCTTTAGCGAGTCAAAAAGGGAAAAAATACTCGGCGATATTTTCATATTTTACGAGTCATAAAAGAGCTTAAAGGTGACTCGTCCTAGAGGAACGAGTGGTATAAAGGGTAGCAACTAGTTCCGGCAACGGTGGAACTTCTCAAAACATGTAATGGTCAAGAGGTTGGATAACAAAACAACTCTTAACTGCGGTCCCTCAGGAAAGGAAAACAAGCAAGTGAAAGCATATGATCGGCCAAAGAGATGGTGGCAATGGGATGAAAACAACCAAGGCTCATCTAACAGGATTTAGCGGATAAAGACAACAATCACGAGATGTAAAATGGGTATGGGTTCATTTTTACACAAGCTTGAACCATGGAGAACTCTGCTTGGATTCGGTTTCATGTTTACACAAGATTGAAATGAAAAACTATGCTTGTTATAAATTCGCATGCCCTCAGCATAAGGACGCAAACGAGGTACATGCCCCCCAAGCTTCATTGCATTCAACAAAGTGGATGGAATGAAGGTTCACTTTCGAGATCTTGGAAAGACTCGACTTGTATTTTACGAGATCTTAATCAAAAAACTCGATTTGCAAAGGGAGTTGTTTCATTTTTTAATGAGGTTGACACAATAAAAGAACTATCCTCATAACCCTTGTTTCATTTTTTAACGAGCTTGACACAAGATCAGGAACTATGCTCGTCCAGACCTAGTCTCATTTTTTAAGGAGCTTGACATAGGAAAGCGAACTATGCTCCGACCAGACCTAGTTTCATTTTTTAAGGAGCTTGACATAGGAAAATGAACCGTGCTCCGAACAGACCTAGTTTCATTTTTTAAGGAGCTTGACATAGGAAAATGAACCGTGCTCCATCCAGACCTAGCTTCATTTTTTAAGGAGCTTGACATAGGAAAATGAATCGTGCTCCGACCAGACCTAGTTTCATTTTTTAAGGAGCTTGACATAGGAAAATGAACCGTGCTCCGTGCAGACCTAGTTTCATTTTTTAAGGAGCTTGACATAGGAAAATGAACCGTGCTCCGACCAGACCTAGTTTCATTTTTTAAGGAGCTTGACATAGGAAAATGAACCATGCTCCATCCGAACTTCATCATAAAGAACGGGAAGTCATTGCTTCCAAGAGTGCTACTCCCGGTGGAAGGACAACTTCTTGGAAGTCAGGACCCAATGCCCCCAGGACACTATGCATGACGACATCATCACTGGATACAGGCACGGGATAAGTAGCCACATAGTTGACCTGTGGTGGGGCAGATACAACCGGTGGATAAAAACCAAGAGGGGATGACAACTGCGCAGGAGGCACCGGGGGACTAAAGAACGATAATTGATCTATAGTCACCATCCTTCCATCGTGTGGAAAGCAAACCACACGGAAAAGTGAAGAGATAAGGGCCCCCATGGCATAAACATAGTCACGGCCAAGGAGAAGACTGAAATCTAAAGGACCTTGGGTAACCAACACGTCTATATAGACGGTTTTGCCTCCCGAAGTAACAAGGAACTGTGGGAGGATCCCCAATGGTTGACTAGTCCCTCCGTCAAATGCTAACAGATTCTGTGCGACCGACACAAGCTGTAGGGAGCCCAAAGCTTGCCAAGTAGTAGAAGGCATAAGACTGACAGATGCACCCTCATCCAAGACAGTGCTAGGTACTGTCTTATCATAGGCATGTACTGTAATCTAGAAAGGCACATGGGATGGAAGGCGAAAAGTAGTCAAGTGACTCCAGTCGAAGGAAACGACTGAACTACTTGGTGGGGGTATCGTATGATTGCCCCCCTGCTTCGAAGGAGGACTCTCGAGATCAGCTGGGATAGGAGAGTCGTTTTCGGACTCAGGAGAATCTGAAGAGATGAGAAGAACATGAGCATGGCGCTCTTCCGAAGCAGAGTGATCAACAGGTGGTGAACCCAAGTTGACACTCTCTTCGACCAATGGTTGGTCTGGAACAGGCTTGGTGCAGCCAGGTTCAGAAAGGGGAGGATGGACAAGAGAAGGATCTAAATCAATCTCTTTGTTGACACGGAGAGGATCTGGAGAGAGCCTCTGATAACCAACGAGAAGCTGGGGTGAGGAAGCTGTAAGACTTTCCAAGACAGCAGAAGCTTTATCCATGAGCGGAAAAAGGTGAAGGGGATGGTTGCCTTCACATAGTCTACAGGGGAATCGAATCTTCCCTTTTTTCTTACTACAGCCAGTTGATAGGGTAACATCACCATGAGATCCAGAGGGCGATGAGGGGTAGGCCGGATCGTGAGACCATACTTCTAAGATCCTGTGAAAATCATGAAGAAGATGGTCATCCTTGCACAATTTACAAGGAAACTTGATCTTCCGTAGAAGGGCAGAAGGCGTTTCGGCCTGGGATGGACTCAGAGTAGTAGCTGCACTTTTAACCTCTCGCTTATGAGACTTCTTCTTCTTCGTCTTCTTCTTCTTCTTCTTAGCCACTTGGTTACTTGAATCCAGACTTTCACTAGGCGAAGTAGAAGATGAGGACGTAGAAACAGGCGAAGAAGGGGAGAGGTCCACCTTGGAATCAACATGATGTTGTTCGGGTGGAGGAACTGATTGACCAGTCATTAAGACACTAGGGACCACAGAGGTTGAGAAAAACCAAACAGGCAACCCAACAGTTAACCCAGGAAGGGACAACGTGGCCATGTAAGGAGCACCAACATTCCCAAAAGGAGGAAAATGACCAGAATTCCCTTCAGAGGGGATTCCTGGGTTGGTGAACTCTGGAAACGTTGCCATCAAAAATCACACACAGGGCTGAAAAAAACCAAGACACACAATTAAACAACCAACAAGCAGAATCTAACAGGGCGTGTGATCGCGAGTAATTTAATTTGTAGACACAAGGACATAACTTGACCTTTTCATCTTTAGAGAGTCGAGAAAAGGACCAAAATATGACTCTAGTCGCCTTCGAATGTTTAATGATCCCGAAGTGACAAATGCTCAGGTGAGCCTTTTCTTTTAGGGAGTCCGAAAAGGATCAAAAAGTGACTACTCTGGAGAACTAGGCAAGGGGTTTACCAGACAATCCATAAAACTGCATATACACCTTAGCAATCATATGAAAACCAAGGACTTTCTGTATGGCAGTCAATCTTCCCGAATGCTGTGTTCGGTGCGTTACTTACGGGCTGTAAGGCGGCATACACGACTTCCTGTGGATCAAGGATGATAACCTAGTGGAGTCTCCCCATATAATCGACGGTACGTGGGAGCACAAGTCCGTACTAGACCACAGTTGAGTCACAAAAGGAGGAATCACCCAACCTTGAGTGGAAACAAAAGTGACTAGGTTTAACGACGCCGGAGCACGTCTCTAGACTAGACCTCTAGAATGTGAGCGTTATGTTCCAATGCGTTTTTGGATTCATTCGATTTATTTTAAAGTTGATCTTGTGTTAAGTTTAAGTTTTCAGGTCCTACCGTATGTAATCTCTCAAAATTCCCTAAATGCAATCTATATGCCAAAACATGTCATTTCATTCGATGAATGCTAATTACGAGAGAGTTCAAATGCTTTCATACAAAAGAAACGATCACAAAACAACAAAGAATTTCCCTAATGCAGTTAATGCAAATTAACAAACTTTTCTTTAAGATCACTAATCACTAATTGAAATGAAAAGTTCTAATTCTCATTAACTAATACAAAGAAAAAGAGATTTTCTTTCGTTGAAGGCAAAATGCACTAAACAACTTTGAGAAATGATGACAAACAAATTCTATTCACTACAAGCACATTCAGTTCCCTAAATCACAAAGCAAACCTCCAAAGAACAAGAAAAGTCCCAAAGACACCAATGAGCCGTGTAATCTAGGCTCAAAGTGAGACGAAGTGGAATTCAAGTGAAGACGAAGCAAGTCACCCAAATAACACAATAAAACGATTAACAACCACTAAACGAGTGCAAGGGAGCAATCAGAAAGTTGACTGGACCAATAGAAGACCAAAACTCCTAAGGAAGGCTCGACACACAAAGCCACTAGATGCCCTAGGGCTAGAAATGCGAAATCGATAGAAGAAGGCAAACACCCAAAGGGTAAAGGTAATCTATGCAAAGTAATCTATGCAACAATTTCATTCATATTCTGAAAATGAGAATTCTAATTATGCAAGTGTGATCTATGCAAGAGAATTCTCAAACACAAGATGATTCTAATGTAATCTAAGAACCAATCAAGTGCAAATCAAGAAAATTGGGTAAGAGTTCCAAAGATCAAAAAATAAAAACACTCAAAGGCGATTAACACTCATACACAAACCTCCAAGTAATGACCAAAGGAAATAAAATTAAGAATTTATCAAAAGAGAGACTCAAAACCAGTCAAATAAGACTCCGACACACTCAAGCAATCGAAAAAAAGGTACCCAGAACAAAAACCAAGCTCAAATGGCTCTCATCCAAGCAAACTTCAAAAGTTCCCAGGCCCGGAGCGACTATCAGGCTGCAACTTGCGCCTTTCAGGGATTGGCGTGGGTTGTAAATGTGCAACTTACGCCAACTGGCGTGACTGTAACGATATAAACAAGCGCCAGCCGAGTTTGCTATGGAAAAATAAAAAACAAAAGAGCCAAGGCTAAGTCAACAGTACCCAGGTACACCAAGGGGCAAGAAGCAACACAAGCATCCAACCCAGAAAGCTAATCAAGCAGGAGAAACCAAGAAATAACCAAGAAAGAAGGCAAGTTCCAAGCCATTCAGTTCGTAAACCAAACTGGAGATGGACTAAAGTGGCGTTGATCTACTTTGCTAATGCAGAGCAATAGCGTTTCAAAGGCTATCTGGCCGTACTTCAGGCTCCATCTAAAGTTTACAAATCAAACAACAAGACAAAACAAACAACAAGGCAAATAGCCAACTCCCCAGCGGAGTCGCCAAATTGTTGTGTAGGTAAATCCCCTCTGTGGATAGAGGCGATCCCACTAGCCTAAATGGGGTGTAGCAACAATCAAACAACGCTAACACGCAGGTTCCTAATTGCAAAGTAAAGACCGATGATGAGGGCCTACCTCGAATCCAACGCTAGTATTCGTAGAAGAGTCGTCGCTCCCATTCTTTCACTTCAACTGGTCACAATCCTCACGATCATCGTGAACAGACACCTGCACATGCAAAGAACAAGACAAATACAAGCATAAAATCCAAGAAATGCAACTATGTATCAGTCAGAAAGGATACAACTCAAACATCATTATAAAGACAATAAGAGTGGAACCATAATGATAGTCGTCTATTATTATTGATAAACAAAAGAAAGATACAACCAAGTTCTAACGTCAAATCCTCCTTTGGCAGGGTGATCAACAACACATGCCTTGCAAAGCTTGTAGGGGATGGGGAACAAGCCTCTCTCTCCTTAGTTACTTGGACATGGATCTCCTCCTTAAAGATATAGCATTATGGGGATGAACAAGGCCTCTTGTAGCATGAGCTTAGCAATTCTCCAGACTTTGGGACTTATATTTTGGAGCTTGAAGAGTAGAATTACTAACTAGCTTGTCAAAAGCAAAGAGACAAGTTTATATAGAGAGAGGAGAAGGAGACAGGATCATCCACAAGATTCATGGGATTGTCCTTATCATTAGGAAGCTTCCATGAGAGGTGGAGAACTACTTCCCTTCTATGGAGATTTGAAGGCCAACTGAACTAACTCAAACTGGAATCAGTTCATGAATAGGTTAGGAAGAACCTTCGCAAGTTGGTTTGTTAAAAACTTTACCCAACTAGGTTGGCGCTAGTGCGACTTTGAGACAGAGCGCCAGCTAGCGCGCCCTCTTTGGAGGATTTCCCCCATTGGCGCGAGTGATACACTGTGGAACAACGCCAATGGAAACAGGGCTATTTTTATGGGTATTTTGCAGAAGGTGTCTTCAGGGCATATGAAGTTTATACTCAAGGGGATACTACCTGGATAATGGAGCTTCATTCCACATGTTAGGTGACAAGAATCGTTTTAGTACCTTAGAGGAGAAGGATCTCTAGATGCGGATCAAGATGGGCGATGATGGAAAGTACTGCATTTCAGGTGAAGGTATGGTTGTGTTTAAGAGGGAGCATGGAGTCACCCTGACTGATGTAAAGTATGAACCAGGTCTGCAGAAGAATCTTGTGTATGTCGCTATGCTAGAAGATAAAGGCTATGATGTAGTATTTAGTAAAGGAAAGGTATTCTTGAGGCATATCGGTACTGGACAGACAAAGTGAATTGGGATTCGAATAAAGAATCTCTACAAGCTGGAGGTAGACGACTGTGCTGCATTGAGTTCCAAAGCTGAGATGGTGCAGAGCCAAGATGTTGGCGAGCTATGGCATAGAAGACTGGGCCACTTGCACCATGGAGCCCTGAAGATCATGCAACAAATTTCCACCAGATTAGCCAAGGGAAAACTTGAGCAGATAAATACATGCAAAGGTTGTACCTTGGGTAAGTATGCGAAATCTTTCCTTTCTGGATCAAGACAGTATAGCTGGAGCAATCCTGGAGCGAGTTTACTCAGATGTTTGTGGACCATTCTCTGCAGCCTCCACTGCTAAACAAAGGTACTATTTTATTTTTATTGATGATTTTTCTCATTACAGATGCTGGATCTACTTTATGCAAAAGAAGGATCAGACCTTCTTGAGGTTTTGTAAGTTTAAAGCCTTGGCAGAGAAAGAATCTGGATGGAAAATAAAAGCCTTGCGTAGTGACAATGGTGGAGAGTATGTCTCCCAATAGTTTAAAGACTTCTGCGCAATAGAAGGAATTAAACGAGAATTGACAGCACCCCATAACCCACAGCAGAATGGGGTGGCCAAACAAAAGAACAAATTGATTTTGGGAGTAGCTTGAGCAATGTTTCATGACCAAAGCCTACCACTGCATTTGTGGGTTGAGGCATGCAATACAACAGTATACTTGCAGAACATAAGCCCACACCGTACACTGGGGATGAAGACACCTATGGAGGCCTTTTCCAAGAAGTGACCAAATGTGAGTCACTTCCGAATCTTTGGATCATCAGTTTACTGTCATGTGACCAAAGATTCCCGGAAGAATCTGGATCCAACAGCTAAGTTGGGAATACTTGTGGGGTACACGGATACACCCCACATCTATCGGGTGTACCTGCCTACCAGTTAGAGGACAATGGTATGCAGGGATCTGAAGTTCAACAAGCAGAAAGCCATGCAATTATCACTTGAGAGGAAGCTCAAGTTGCATGCAGAGGAGGAACTTTCAGTTCCTAAGGAGGAGGAGCCTCAGATTGATGTGGAGAAGCTGCATGCGGAGGATCTGGGAGTGGAGACATCCACTCATGCTGATATTTCTAGAGACGGGAAGAAACACTCAAGGGAAGCTGACAGGTTGATGTTGGATGTGCGGGAGAATGTGGGACAACCATCTTCTCAGCGCGGACAGAGGAGGTCTCCTAAGCAGTACACTGGGTTCATGGCCCTGGTTGGGGAGTGTGTACATACCAAATCTTCTTCATTCAAGGAGGCAGTGCAACAACCAGTCTGGGTTGATGCAATGGTAGAGGAGTACGACTCTATCATTCGGAATAGTGTGTGGGATGTTGTCCCAAGATCTCAGGGTAATTCAATGGTGAGTTCCAGACGGCTTTACAAGGTAATGCAGGTAGTTGATGGCAATGTTGAGAAACATAAGGCAAGGTTTGTTGCCCAGGGTTTCTCACAGGTCGAGGGGATCGACTACAATGAGACTTTTGCTCCCGTAGCAAGGTACTCATCGATTAGATCGACGTTGGCACTATCAGCTCAGATGGGGTGGAAGATCCACCAGATGGACATGAAGACAACATTCCTCAATGGGAAGATTGATGGGGAGGTGTACATTGAGCAACCAAAGGGTTTAGAGACCTTCGATCATGACTCGCATGTGTGCCGACTTAAGAGGGCTTTGTATGGGCTGAAGCAAGCACCCCATGCTTGGTACACCAGGATCGACAACTATTTCACTGGGTTGGGCTTCACCAAGAGTGAAGCAGATGCGAACCTTTACCACATCATGGTAGAAGGTAGACCATTGATCATTGTTCTTTATGTTGATGATCTGATTTTGACAGGTGATGATCAGCTGATATAGTCTTGTAAGGAGGACCTTGTAAGAGGGTTCGAAATGAAAGACATGGGTCTTATGCACTACTTTCTAGGCATGGAGGTGTGGCAGAAAGATGGTGAAGTATTTGTGTCTCAAGGCGAGTATGCCAATGAGATACTCAGGCGCTTTCACATGGAGAAGTGCAAGCCCATGCAGACTCCTCTAGCTGGGAACTAGAGGAAGGAGGATGCTGCTTCATGTGAGGTAGTAGCTACTACTGTTTATCGACAGCTGGTGGGTCTACTTATGTATTTGGTGAACACACGACTTGACTTATGCTTTGCGGTGAACCAACTGAGTCAAGATATGGTTCAGCCTACCAAGCTATTTTTTGAATGAAACAATCAATGCAATGTTGGAGGAGTTTCAAGTATATCATCAGAAGAGCACGCCCTACCACCCACAAGCAAATGGAATGGTGGAAGATTTTAATAAGATATTGGAGCATGTGTTGACAAAGATATGCAATGCGTAGAGGAATGACTAGGACATGTGCATACCTGCTGTGTTATGGGATTATAGGATGGTCTATAAGAAATTGACAAGACAAATGCCATTTCGGTTGGTCTATGGAATTGAATAAGTCATGCCGATGGAGTACATTGTTCCCAACTTAAGAATTGTAGCCTTAAATGAGATGGCAGACCGTGATACCTTGGAGGAATGGCTCATACAGATCATGACGTTAGAGGAAGACTATTTCCTAGTAGGATTCCATCAGAAAGTGCAAAAGGAAAGCGAAAAAATATGGCATGATAGGCACATTAAGTTGTGCATGTTCAAGGTGAATCATTTGGTTTTGTTATATGATAGCAAGTTCACGAAGTTTCCATGAAAGTTTCAAATGTACGAGTTGGGGCCATATGTCATTAAGGAGATTACAGATGGTGGCACAGTTTAGCTCGCGAAGCTAAATGGGGAACCTTTTCCTGGAAAAGTAACAGAAGTAGGTTGAAGCTATATATAGGGGATCCTTCCCTTGTGCAGACTATATGGCAAAAGGACAGTCCTAGTAATCCAGTCAGCTGCAAGGGATTTGGGGACAATAAACTACGCTTACCGACTAGGAGACAAGCTCATTGCATGATGGATAATAGGGGTGCGACAGGTAAAGTTGTGTTGTATGAGCTGGGCCATGGAGAATAATGCCATGGAAGTGGGTCAAAGAATAACCATTGAGGTTACTATTCATGATTTGATGGCTAATCAGCAGTTAAGAGGAGCAGGTAGGCACTATTTATGGAAAAAATCTTGGAAGATCTGCTGCCAAAGGAGCATTTATTATCATAATATGGGGGGAATGGTCATATTTGAATTCAAATCCCCCCATAAATTACGGGTGTTGGTCCAATGGAGAACACTTTGCATTCTGAGAGTTGCTGGCGCATTTTCTTATCTAAAGCGTATGAAATGTGCATTCTGGGAATAATTTGTGACATGCCCCTCGTTTGCAAACTATTCTGCAGTAGTCCAAGAGTGATTCATTGAGAAGATGACCACTACTAACCCCACAAAAGTCCTAAGTTCAAAAGAAACTGTGTCTAACATGCCAGGTCCCAAAGTAACTAGTGTGGAATCCAATCCCGCTGTGCCTATGATGCTAAGATCACCTAGGTCGAAGAAAACTGCTACAAAAGAGAAACAACTGGCTAAAAGGCACTCTACCGCGAAGGAAAACTAGAAGAAACCCATGCATGTGATAAATTCCCTAAGAAAAAATCTGGAGGTGCGGACAAAGGAAAAGAAAGACAAATAGGCAGAAAGAGTGGTGAATTTAGAGGACAAAGAGTACCAAGGTGTCAAAGAAGTCGATGCTGAGGGAATCGAGCCTATTTCTAGGCTCGTGGAATACATCCCTCCGGGAAAAACCAAAGTAACTAAGGATCTCAATTTGGAAAATTTGTGGTGTCGACTCCCCTACTGCCTGAGTATGTTACATTTGAAGGACCTAGGCTTGTGCACATCTCGTATTGAAAATGGATAACTAGGACCTCCCGGATCATGACAAATTTCCACATCTGGTGACCCATAAGTACATGATGAAGATATATTATGCTAAGACAAGGATTACACAGTTGGAGCCCATGAAGTGGGTTCGCGGCGTTGAGCAGTTGGGGCTTCTGAACATGCTCTTAGTTCCACACTATCATCGCTGGCCTATCAATATAGTTTGTGCACGTCAGTTCCTCGCGCTTGTGCATGATGGGATTTTATGGCTTTAGCAGCCCATTCCAATAATCGATATGTTGGTCCACATGATAAAGAAGTTGCCTCACAAAGGCATGGACCCTGCCAAGTAGTTTGGAGGGAAAATTGGGAAAAGGAGCTCACTGATAAAATGAAGAAAGAGTATGGTCTTGTGAAAAAGTCGCACAGATACTCTATCCTGTCAATTCAAGAATAGAGAGTCCAGTTCACTACCCAGATCATCGTAGGTAAGATTGTGAGGAAGTGCCATGTGGACGAAGTTTCAGCACCGATAGTATCTGTCACACGGAATGAGTCGAGGTTGCAGACAAGATGAACCTTCCTAGTATCTAAAGATATCTAGTGACAAACAAGCCAATCAAAAATTATCTTTCTCTAAATATGCAATTAAAAACAAAGGCACACAAGTGTTTTAGGTCTACCTTGGGTCCAATGCAAGTTTGTGGAAGCCTCGCTCCCTCGCTCCAAATGAGCTTCCTTGAAGTAAGTCTGCAAACAAAAGCAAGCAAACAAATTAAATAGCACCTGAAAAGCCAATATCATAAAGCATATTCATCTTAATGATCAAGGAGATTATGAAACAAACCACATAAGACAATTTGTTGAGAAAAATGAATCTGATTGTATTAATTCAAATGAAAGAAGAACTTTACAACTTGTGCCTTGATGCTGTACAAGCTCCTCCCAGGGTCCGACAAGAAGTCTCCTCTACTTTGGCAAGTTTCACTCACTTCCCAATGAAGCCAAAAGGTATGTGATCTCTCCGCTCAAGCTTAATTAGGAAGTCCCAATTCCATCAACATTTACCCTTAAAAATGTTCAGCTTCTAACCTCTCCAGCAACTACCCCAATTCCTTAATTTATAGTGCAATGGAGGGAAGTTACTAGGTCCTCCTTCAAAGGGATAGCTCCTCCTATCAAGGGATTAGCTCCTTCTCTTTTGGGATGCATGAACTACCTTGGAGCGAACAATCCACGTCAAAAGCATTCTAGAAACATCTAGAATTAACCCAAAAGTGAGTTTTTTTGGATAAACTTACGCCTTTTTGACCTTCACAGGGGTACACACCCACCCCTTTACAGACAGAGCGTGTAGGTATGCAGGTATTATGAACAAAGGGTGCGGGTCCGCAGGTAAAAGTAGGAGAAAGTGCGGAACCAGAGTAATATTGATTTTCAAAGTCTTTCTCTCTTTTGCAAAGATTGACATGAAGAGTTAAGGTCTAATACTTGCTTAGGAGGCTAGTATAGGTGATGATAGACCCATACTGACTGCAAATGATCATGGTGACGATATTTTTGTGTAACAGGGCGGAAGCGCATGAGAGAAGCTGACAGATTATTGTCGGATGCGAGAGAGAATGTGGGAGAACCATCTTCTCATCGCAGACAGAGGAGGTCACCTGAGCGGTACATTGGTTACATGACCCTTGTTGGGGAAAGTGTAGAGACCGAACCATCTTCCTTTGAGGAAGTAGTGCAACAGCTAGTTTGGGTTGAAGCTATGGTGGAGGAGTATGACTCCATAGTTCGAAACAATGTTTGGGATGTGGTTCCAAGACCAGACAACAAGTCAGTCATGAGTTCCTGTTGGCTTTACAAGGTAAATCATGCTATTGATGGCAGTGTGGAGAAACTTAAGGGAAGGTTTGTTTCCCATGGTTTCTCACAGGTCGAGGGGATCGACTATGATGAGACTTTTTCTCCTGTAGCAAGGTACTCATCTATCATATCAATGTTGGCACTATCAGCACAGGTGGGTTGGAAGATCCATCAGATGGATGTGAATACTGCATTCCTCAATGGCAAGATCAAGGAAGAGGTGTACATAGAGTAGTCGAAAGGATTTGAGAACTTCGATCATGAGTCACATGTGTGCTGACTTAAGAGAGATTTGTATGGGCTTCACAGATGCAGATTAGGTAGGGAGTCCATCAGATTGGAAGAGCACATCAGGAGGAATTTTCAACCTTGGTTCAGCAGCAATTTCTTGGTATAGCAGGAAACAGAGGTCAGTTGCACTCAGTGCAGCAGAGGCTGAATACATGCCTACAAGTTAGGTAGCATGTGAGGCCATTTGGATAGGAAAAATTCTAGTTGGTTTGTTTAATCAGAGTATGGGTCCAACTGTGATTTATTGTGATAATCAAAGTTGTATCAAAATCTCTGAGAATCCAATATTTCATGACAAGTCCAAGCACATAGACATTTAGTATCATCATCTTCGAGACTATGTGGCGAGGAGGATCATGTTGTTGCAATATATTTCAACCGAGAAGCAAGATGCTGACATTTTGAATAAGGAATTTTCAAAGTGTAAATTCGAGTTCGACAGAGATAGGATTAGGGTGACAGATAATCCCTTTCTTGTTGAGAGGTAGTGTTGAAAATAGCAACAAGAAATGCTAAAACAAAAATGCTAAAAATAGCATTGCTATAGATAGCATTTCAGGATATATTCCAATTTAATTTGTCCTTGAATTAAAATTCGAATTTAGTCTCACTAGCTGTTTGAAAAATAAATAATTAATTCATGTTGAGTTAATTAGTTGGTGAAAATAAAACATGAAGTCTTTGTGAAGACATGCAACAATTATCCCTTTGATTGAGGAAGTTATCCCTAACATGCAACAATTATCCCTTTGATTGAGGAAGTTATCCCTTAATTAAAAAGATAAGGATGAGTTGTATTTGAGTTGTAATTAGTTAGCTTAGTTAACTGAGTTAAGTCTAGTTAAATTAGTTCCAAACAGTTGGAGAAACTAATTGTGAGTTCAGTCAGTTAATGCATGCATGCATGCAACTAGTGTTCTCCAGATAACTAAATACTCTCATAAATAACTCATGCATGTCAATTCAGATAGACACCTAGTTGAGATTAAAGGCAGGGACAATGTACTATCAGTTGCAAGAGTATTCCCATGTGAATATCTCTTGCATGCAGAAGGAATTCATTCCTTGAGGATTGCACAGTTACTATAGAGGTCAAAGCAGTGTGTGAGGTGAGAATCACACAGGTGGCAGCTGGAGGACCCAGGAGAAACTGTGCAAGGAAATAGGAGGCTTGGAGGACTAAAGGAAGGCATATGTGTTGTCTATTCAGTCTATGAGAAACAGTGAGGGATTTTACTGAGAGCTGGATAGCTTGAGAGGTAAATCTTTGTGTAATCCTAAGATATTTCTAGTTGTATGATAATACAGATAGCTGGGTTTTTAGCTGAGGCTTTCCCCAGAGTATTCTTCTATGTTTCATGTGTGATTGAATCTTCTTCTCTATTATATGTGTTCTGTTTGATATTGCTCAAAATCTATTAAGCTTCCACAAGTTTGATTGTAGAAGTAGATTAAGTATTTTCCTTTAGTACATTGCATAATCAGTTTAATCTACAGTGAGAATTTATACATGAATTTCCTGGAAAAATAGAGAAAATGGATATCTTTGGAATGAAAGTGTGATGGTGTAGAACCCCTAAAGTAGTTTTTCTAATGCTTGCAGACCTTGAAGATAGTTGATTCCAACTTGCACAACGACTCTGTAGCTCAAAACTTTGTGCGGCTATTGCGTAGCAATTTTCCCATGGTTGAAAAAAATTTATCTTCAAATCCCTGTCAGACTACTCTTGGCTCTTGTGTTCTGTAACTATCAATTTTTCTCAGAGAAGAGCGTGAACTATAGAGTGGAGAGAGAAATGAGGATGGTCTGAAAAGAGATTTGAAAGTGCGCCTTTGTTTTGCTTTGGTCATGAGCATGAACTTAGAATAAGGGTTATTATGGTTATTATGATCATGAAAAATAAATTTTACTTATGAGTTGTGATTGTGCAATATCAGTCATGATAAAATGATTTAAGGAATATAGGTGAGAATGGTGAGAGGTGAGTCTAGGAAGGGGTGTGTATATGCATATGATGTTAGATGTAAATGTAAATGTAGGGGGTAGTGTATGGAAGGGATTTGTGAAATAGGATATATGAAAAGAGTATAGGAATGGAAAAACTGTATAATAGGGATATTTGAAGGGGGATCATGAGTTATAAATGGTGGAATGGCATGATGAATCATACTCAACAAAACCTTAAAAATAAACAAATTATTTATTTATTTTTATTTTTTCTATGGTTATGACCAGCAACCAATGATACATAACATTTTGAACCATAAAAGAATTTATATGAGCATATGACCCCATGACCTTCTCCTTGACTCAGGATCTCTTCAATTTTTATCTTATCTTTATGGACCCTCTATGAAAAACTTGTAATGATGTCGAAAAATGACTCTTTAGGCTATGACAACAACAGTTCATATGCTAAACTGATACACAAAATCTCAAAATGAATGAAACAGACAAAGAAATTTGATCTCTAAACCCTAGGGCCCTAACAGCGATGAATGATAATCATAGTATTACCCTATGAGTGTGTGAAAAATAAATATGAAAGTATTTTGAGTTCAATCAATAATTTCCTATCAACCATTCATCATTGAAATATGAAATGTGAAATTAACTTTGTTTGCTATTGTAATTTTCATTGCATAATTCCCTTAAAAAAGTGTGATGATTCAAGGCGTTGTGACATCGTAATATTATTTGAGCTTCATTATCCCACATGCAAATATGAAATGGTCGTCGAATGGTTCGTTAACCCTAGGATTTCAAACCTAGATTGAAATGAAATGTTTAGTCCTAGCTACTTGGTAAATTGACTTCGATAGATGTGTTTGGGCATGGTGCAGGGATGAATTGAATATGAAAATTGTGTTTTATATTGATGTCATTGAGCATTATCCCACATTTATTGTGCAAATAGGGTAGACAGGATTTATATATGCAGTGGGTTTCGATATATATATATATATATATCTATGATATATATATATATATATATATATATATATTATCTAAAGCATGAATATTAATTCAACAGTTTTGGTATTGTTAATGAATCTTTTACGAATATAACTATTATAAATATTTAATATATAATGAACCATCTTTCTGATGTAGTATTGCTAAAAAAGAGTTTAACATGACCACAGCAAAGGCTTATGCAAGATATGAGGTGAGGGAAACTAAAGGCGCCACATCACCATCTTGAGATTAATGTTTTCATATATGTGAAGTAGAAGCCACACAAAAGAGAAAAGAGAGGGTAACAAAATGACAAATAAAAACCTAATGCAAGAAAAGTTAAAACCTAAATGGTGTTATGTACAAACTAACAGGAACATAGTAAGAGAAAAAATGAAAAAGGAATACTAATGAGTTGATCAAAATAGTGTTATTTACAAAAAAAATATGAGGTACCCCCATATTTTGGAAAAAACTGTGGGGGAAGGGTTGTGGCCACAACAGCAATGTAACCATACAAGTTGTTCCCGATCTGCAAGAAGAAAGGTATAAATGATTAGAAATCGTATAAATTAATGTGCATAAATAAATGTTTCAACTTGAATACCTTTCACATGAAATTGAATTTCTTGCATATTGGCAAAAATATGTGTCATAACAACTAGCTTTAATCAATCTACAACTTTATCTTGTTGATTAGAATAATGATCATACAAACCTTGGAAACTTGTTGTGAATATATATTCATCCTTATTTTCAATCTTAGTAAACATCAAGAAATATCAAAACTAATTATTATCAACAAAACTTGCTTGATAAGATCCCTCTAGCCAATCATAGATTCAGTCATAGTATTCGAAACAATCCTTTTGAAAACCCTGAAACTCTTGGGAGAATGAACTTTCAATCAGTGCAATCGAACCAAGGGTAGAATCTTGCAAAGAAAATATAACCTGGTGCCATTCATAAACCTTTTCAAGATAACAATGACTTGACATAGCCATCAACAAAAGTTAAAATGTCTCAACAATCTGACAAGTATCTGAACATCGAAATGATGAATCATAAAGACCAACTGATTTAAAACAATTATCATTAGATGTGTTATTGGGAAAATGATTAATCTAGTGAGAACTGTTAGAACTAGTGTCATGATCAGATTGATGAATTGGCATATAATATCCTCAATTCTCCATTAGTTCCATTAATACTCGATTAAATACTAGATCAACAATGTGAGAACTTTGAGGATTAAAATTGATCATTGGCATTGTAAATACGGGAAACCAATTAGGATATCAGGATGACAAAAGATTAGAAACATATGTTAAATATAATCCAATATCCATATCAACATGAGGGTTTTCATCCATTAATAGACTCAAACATTGAATGATACTCAAAAGGATTGATTATTCATGGAATAATTTGATAGGAAGGAATATTTCAGTTGGTGAGGATCTTTGTCTTGGTAATCATAATGATAGGCTTCAAAGTTGTGTACATTTATAAAATATATGCATTCCAACCCTGGGCTAGATATAAGAGATTTGCATGAATAAGAATTATCCAAACAAGAATATTTCACCCAATTAGAAACTTTATATTGAGTACTAAGAAAATCAACTTGAAAATGTTGAAAATCCTTCAAGGGTTAGCTTACATCCAGTGAAACAATGTTGAGAAAATAATTGTGTGAGATTATATAGATCTAACCTAGTTCGAGGACCTCATCAAGGTCATTAGTACTTGACATAACTGTCAGTAAAAATTGAAGTTCTTCGACTTCTTGACGAGTCCATGAACTTTCAATTGTTGGAGGATTAAATTTTGAAGGCATGGTTAGCTCAACATTTAAATGAAGAAAAATATCATCAATTATTGCAGCAGGATCAATATGATTTATATGGCAACTATTGGAATCAATCATTTCATCATATGTCTCAACATCACCAAATAGATTACCCAAATTGTAAGAAATTTAGTCAATGATTATTGCATCATCTTATTCATCATGGGAAGCTTTACCACCTTGTGTGTTCTTAAGATATAATTCATTAGAATGAAAATTGGAAGAACATGATATATTAGTTGATTCATTATAACATTTCGACATAAGGGATGGTGAGTTAAGGAAGAAATTATTTTGAGAAAATTTTATATGATCGAATCATATTCCAGATCAATTCTTTGAAAATCCAAGTCTTCTTGTGAAATAAGAGATCATCTTATGTACTTGGGAACTCAACACTATGCATATTAGTGGAGTCATTGTCTTCGGGGTGATGGTTTGCCAAGAATTCATTTTGGTTGAGGAATTCAATCCCACTTCGCTGATTGCTGAGATGTTGAAATTATTGATTAGCAAAGAATGTAGAAACATCATTTTGACATAGATGATTTTGAAAAAGAGAAGATATATTAAAACTTTCTTCATCCTTTTTCCCCTCTACTTGTGAGTTGTGACCACCTTGTACCTAGTTACCATGTGAACCAACAAATTGAGAATCAAAATTATCTGGAGAAATTGTTGGTGGAGTAGATTGATTAAGAAAATCAAGGTACAGAGGGTCATGAGGTGTAGATGATAGAGGATGAAAGGTATCCCTTGAGGAAACAATACTTTCAATAATATCAGATTCAAGATTTAGATTATGTACATCAATGTCATTATGAGGAATCAAGGGATCAATCTTCACCTCAGGCTCCATGGATTTCTTAGAACATTATGATTTTTTATGGATAAAATATTGTCCATGGGGAGGAAATAAAGATGGAATAAGTTAATTAGTGATTTGATTCTCAAGTTTTCCAACTTCAATATTAGTACACAAGACTACTTTATTTGGTAACGAAAAAGAAGGGGGAGAAGGATCGAAAGGGAGAGTGGGTTCCTCTTTTGACATTTTAAGTTCCCCATGATCAAAAAAAGTTGGGAGACTCATAAAATGAAGCTAAAAATAGATGTAAAATTGCCTTGTAAAATGTTTTAATTTCGTAGTCAATCTAGGTCGTTCATTAGGTGGAGGTCTAACGATAGAAGTTATGTTTAATTTAAGGTTTTTTTCCCTAGAAGGAAACTCCTCGCTGTTTATGAGGGAATTGTATTGCATCTATGTAGATCTGTATTCTCAGAAAGGAAGAGAAAAGAGATTGAGACCGAAGAGAGAATTACATTGGATATGATGTAGGTTGTATCTCTTCATTTTGCTGGATAATCTAAAAGGAAGGATTGGTTGTTTCTCTATGGACGTAGCCCAAATTGGGTGAAACACATATATATGTGTCTCTCTTGTTTTATGCATTTTCTGTGTTTATATTTCTACAATATATTTAATGTGTTCCATTGCTCTATAATATATAATTTACTAACAAGATTATTATTTGGGAAGAATCCATTCAAGATAAAAGGTTCAAAATAAACTTCAACAAGCTCAACTTGTCATGTGGCTCTCCTTCTAGTGTTAATTATTGACGGTGCTGAAATTCGTTGACAAAAGGGGTCTCCCTGGTATGAAATCCCAACTAAACCTCACACCATTTGGAGTAAGAGCCCCATCTGGATAATAGGCCTGACCACCATTATTCTTAAAGATTTTCTTTGGCTGCAATTATCAAGATAATATATTACGCAAGCAATATTTGACACAAGCGAGTAAGTTGACTCTATGAAGCATACAATTGCAATGTATATAAGGTTCTTCCATGAACATAGTGGAAAGAGTGAGAATTTAAGAGAAAAGTAATAGTATTTTTCTAGTAAAGACACACAAGAGCATGGAAAGAATCGTTAATTAATTGGCGAAACAATTCACATAGTAACAATGATCATGAAAGCAAGTAAAAATGCACATTCAACAAGATATATACTAAAGCCAATGAAATTGTTCATTTTCCCTAGTATGTATGAACGCAAGCACATACCGCAAAACATTAAAATAATATTCTTACAACATCCATGAAAGTTCATAGACTCCAAGAGCTTAAAATATTAAGTGGAAGTTCTAAGATACACAATTACATTAATGCAACATTAACTCCAATAATGGAACATTAAGCCATTACTTTCTCCTCAAAAGAAAGATCTTCTCTCCTATGCCAAGCTAAGAGAATTCAAGGTGAAAAGTCCCTTGCTTTAGTATTGAGGGTGTATTTATAAAAAATGAGGTGACTCTTCACCTCCCTATGTGACTCTTAAACTTCCCTCATGATTCTTGAGCTCCCATGTGACCCTTGAGCTTCTACATGAATTTAGAACTTTCTAATTACTTTTCATGTTCCATGCGGGACCCTTGGGCTTCCACACATTTTACATTTCCTGATTTTTTGAAAATACAATATTACATTGATCTGAATTGGATCATTATATTGTTTTCAATCTGTCTCGATGCATTCAGAGTGGAAGAAGTGGAGGAATTAGCTCATGGGACCGTGTTTACTGGTGGGACACAGTTTGGTGAAACGAGGTCTAAAACCTTATAGGAGTGTTTTGAGGCATCAATCGACATTTTTTTGGAGTAAAAATTTTATGCTTTAGTGCACACTTTTTAATTCTATTCTACACAGAGAGATCTTTCCAACGACGTAAGAAGTGCGTCAATCAGAGTTTGTATGCAAATGTTATGCCACTGAGAAGTTAACATTCTTGTTTTCACACCTATAGTTTGGGAAGATGTTGCATTAGCCGCCATTAATTATGGAAAATGGGTTAGCCACATGTTTGTGATGTACAATACCCTAGAAGAGTCTATATTGTAACTCTAGTTAAGAGTTGATGTAGTCAAACTTAACCACTAGTAAGATATCAAATTGTGTTATAACCGGGCCACTAGGAGGAAGAGGTATTCCATTCTTTCGAGAGAATTTTGTTCCATACCTTAGCAAAGATAGCCAAGAGAGATTGGAGTTAGAGCACACAAAGAGGGTTTGTGCACTATAGCAGCTGACGAGCACAAGCATTACTTCTTTGTATGCACAACCATATTTCCAAACAGAGAAAGAGAGAGAAGCAGCTTCACCTTGCAGATGAGTTGTCTCCCAAAAGGGTTTCCGAGAGAATATACTATGTCTTACATGTGTGTTAGAGCTATATTCTACTATTCTCTATTTTTCTTCATAATTTCCAATTGAATGCATGTACTAATTACAGTTAAATTCACAGATCTAGAAGTTTAACAAAACTGTAATAGTGTAAAAAATTAGAATTTTAAAATATTATTAGCATATCTATTATGACGAACTTTCCAATGGAATATCCACGACCGTTTATGGATCAAAATTCCACAAATAATGTGGCAAAATTCATGGGACGTGTTATGCAACTAGCTCACAAAAATATATGTCAACAACTTAAAAAAATTCCTCTTCGAGGGGGAGACCTCCTTTACATACATAAATGAACAATTCTTGGATGATTTAAATGACAAAATATCCTTTCTATATATAGGATTCTAAGGGGTCAAAATATAATCAAAGCCTATATAACAATAATAATGTAAGGGCACAACAATAACAATAGTGGGCTTCTATGGGGTACAATAATGACAATATGGGGACTACATCGGCACAATAAGAACAATAAGGGGCTACACTAGTATTATAGGGACCTAACATGCCCCTCCCCTTCAAAAGAATGTTTTCCTCAATGCTTGAGTAGTTATGTATGCTTCTGTATAAATTATCATCCTTCCATGTGGAATCTTCAATAGCTAAGTTCTTCCACTTTATGAGATACTCTGAAATTGATCGATTTCATAGCCATTGATTTCTTGTTTTCGTGACTACTTCAGGTTCCAATATGTTTTTTCCTTCCTAGTCAAGTTTTGGAAATATTGTTTGAATTGGGAGTTTTTCACCTATAACCTTCTTTAAGCATGAAACATGGAAAACTAGGTGCACTCAGGAAGATATGGGAAGCTCCAATTTGTATGCCATAGTACCAATATTTTGCAACACCTTGTAAGGACCATCGTACTTTGGTGATAATTTATTATCCTACTTAACTTGCTTGAGGGACATTTTTTTGTATGGTTGTAGCCGTAAAAATATTCAATCGCCTACATCAAAACTTCTTTCGCTGTGATGTTGATTTTCCTGTTGTTTCATGTGATTCCGCACCAAAGTGAGGTTATCCTTTAAGAGTTGGAGAACTTGTTTTTGATGCTCGATGTGGTCTTCCACTACTTGAACCTTAGAATTTTCTTTTAAAGATGATGTAGTGTATGGTAGATGATATCGATAAAGTGCGATAAATGGGGTTAGTTTTGCTGCAGTATGGAAGGAAGTGTTATACCACCATGCAACCAAAGGTAACCACTTGACCCATTGTGTTTGTTTATCAAATACAATGAAATGAAGATATCCTTGAAAATATTTGTTCACTATCTCAATTTTCCCATAAAATTGAGGATGATAAGATGAGTTATGAGCTAATTGAGTACCCAAACAAGAAAATAATTTCATCCAAAAGTTTCCAGTGAAAGTGGGATCTTTATCGCTTACAATAATTTTTGGATTTCCATGTAGCTTTTGAATTGTTTTCATAAATATAGTATCAACTGTACTGAATTTAAATGGATGAGATAATTCACAAAACTCTACATACTTGGTAAGCCTATCAACTACCACCATGATGACACTTTTTCCTTCAGAATTGGGTAAACCTGTGATAAAATCCATTCAAAATTCCTCCCAACATTGACTTGGAATGGATAAAGGTTGTAAGCAACACGGGTTCTTAATTATCTCATTTTTATTTTTTTGGCAAACCAAACATTCCACCACAAACTTTTGAATTTTAGATTTAAGGCCATCCCAAAAAAAAATCATTCTTGACCCTGTGGTAAGTTTTTAAAAATCCTGAGTTCCCTCCTAAGGGAGAGGTGTGAAATTCCAAAAGAATATTTTGTTTGAGTTGGGAATTATGCCAAAGAAAAGATATTTGTACCATAATGATTCATTTTGTGAGCTAAATGTATTAGATGTACTAGGATCTTGCTGCAACTTTTGAATGAGTGTCCACACTTCTTCATCATTCTTCCATTCATCCCTTGCTTTGGTTATCCAATCTGGTTGGATAATAGAAATGACACAAAGCAATGCTTCCACATCCCCATCCTTTCTTGAGAGTGCATCTGCAACAACATTTTGCTTTCCTTTTTTTGTAGATGATTTCAAAGTCATATCCCAACATCTTTGTGACCCATTTTTGGTTCTCTTATGAAGATAATATTGGTTCCAAAAAATATTTAATACTATCATGATTTCTTTTTACCTTGAAGTGTCTTCTCATTAGGTAAGGTCGCCATTTATTTAGTGCATGTATTATTGCCAACATTTCCTTCTCATAAATAGGTTTTTGGAAATACTTTCCTTTGAATGGAAGGCTTTCAAAAATAATGGGTCTTCCTTCTTGCATTATAACAACACCAATTCCATTTCATGAGGCATCACATTCTGCAATAAGGGTTTTTTTTTTTTTTTTTTTTTTTTTTAATGTTTGGCATAGATAAGGTCGGTGCTTGACACATTGCCTCTTTAAGATGTTTAAATGCATTAGTTGCTTCTGGAGTTCAATAAAATGCATCTTTCTTTAGTAATGTTGTTAGAGGTGTTGCTATTCTCCCATAGTTCTTAACAAGCTTGCGATAATACCCTTTCAACCCGAGAAATCCTCATAGATTCTTTATGGTTGTGGGGATTTTCCATTCATTAACGCCTTTAATTTTGTTAGGGTCTACCTTAACACCCTCATGAGATGCAATATGACCCAAATATTCCACCTGTTGTACTCCAAAGAAACATTTAGAGGTTTTTGCATATAATTGTTTCTCCTCTAATAGTTTGAGCACCCTATCAACATGTTGAACATGCTCCTTCCAAGACTTATTGTAGATTAGTATATCATCAAAAAAATACTAACACAAATTTTCTAAGGAAGGGTTTGAAAATGGAATTCATCAAACCTTTACATTTAGAAGGTGCATTGGTAAGGCCAAAAGGCATGACCAAAAAATCACAATGACCCTCATGAGTTCTAGGTGTTGTTTTCGGAATGTCTTAGTCTTCATTCTAATTTGTTGATATCTTCAACGAACATCCAACATGGTGAAGTAAATTGCTCCATGTAATTCATCAATGACAGGAATGGGAAATTTATCTTTAATAGTGAGCTTGTTGAGCTCCCTATAATCCGGACACATGTGCCATGATCCATCCTTCTTGTGAACCAATACTACTGTAGCAAAGAAAGAACTTTGACTAGGTTACTGACCTCTAGAATATGCAACCATACGTTCAAATTCACTCTTTTGGACATAGGGATATCTATAAGGTCTGGTGTTTGGAGGAACACTTCCCAGAATCAAATGAATAACATGATCATGATCACGAATAGGTGGGGAGCCTTCAGGAGTCTCAAAAGACTTGAAATGATTATCCAAGATTTTTTGTAGATCTCGAGAAATAGATGATTTCGATGTTTGAACCTCTAGTGAGCATAATTGTGCAATTACACCCAATTTTTTTCCTTGGAACATTTGTCATGCCATTAGAGCTAATTATATTTATGGGTTTCATTTCAATACCCCTTAATTCAACTTCCTTTCCTTCCCAAACAAATTTGAAGAAAATTTCTTGAAAATTAAAAGCTATCATACCCAAAGATTGTAACCATTGGATTCCTAGTACAACATCAGTACCACCCAATGGAATGGAATGCATTGGACTATTCAATACATTTTCCTCCATGTTTAGCTTGATATTATGGAACTTTCCAGAGAAATTTATAGTTCCTCTATTTGCAACCATCATTTGACACTCTGGTGCTAGATATAGGAAGCAATTCAATTCCTTAGCCATCTTACCATGAGTAAAATTATGGGTACCACCCGAATCAATAAACACTATTAGCTTTTTCTTCTTGATATGTCCTTCTATGTTAAGATTTTTAGGATTAGTAATTCCTTCCAATGCATTACAATATATGGTCATATTCATTTCTTCTTTCTATAGGGTTGGCTCCTGGTGTATATCTTCTCCTTTTGAAGTTTCTTGTTCCTTTTCTTCCTCCTTTTCACAATCTATGTAAAATAATCTCTTATCAGCACACATATTACCCATAGTGTATTTTCTATCACAACTATAACAAAGCCCTTTTGCTTTTTTTCTTCCAATTGGTGTGGTGTCAACCTTGTAGGTTGTGGAAGGTTAGGATCAACAACACTTCTATATTTATAGTTTTGAGTGGTAGGCTTCCTTTTTGCCATAATTTTTCTTTCAATTTTCTTGCCAACCTAAATACCTTCTCCAATGAATCAGGTTCCCAAAGGTGAACCTCATGTTTGATGTTATCCTTTAAAGTCCCTACGAAAATATCAATCCTATGCTCCTCTAAAATATCATTTACCCTTATATTCAATTTTTGGAAGTTGTCAATGTGATCCACCATTGAACCCTTTTGTTTGAGATTTATCAATTGGCTAAATAAGGTGTTTCTCTTTGTATCCTCATAATGTTCTATCATTTCCTCCATAAAAATTGACCAAGTGACAAGTGGTTTATGAGAAAAAAGCCATCTATAACATACAAACTAATTGGGTTCTAAATATAAAGTTGCAATGCGTCTATTTTGTGTGTGTTGCACATTATGGAGATCAAAATATTGCTCCATTTGTAGTATGCATGTTACCAGATCCTTTCCATCAAAATTCCTCATATCGATCTTTGGAATATGGTGGTCCTTCAATCCAACGTTAGAATCTATGAAATCATGATTAACATTTCTTTTGTTCTCATCATGAGTTTCATGTAATACCTTTTCACCATTAGGAAGCATTTTTTGTAGCAACTTTGTTTAACCTTCCTTCAAACCTTCCATGTCTAATTTTAAGACATTCTTCAAATATTCCATGTTTCCTTTCATTTTTTCTTCTATACAATCCATATTATCTTCCATTTCATTTTTTGTTACTCATTGTGAGAGTGAAATTGTTTGCACTTGATCTTGCAATTTTGATATATCATGTTGCATTTCTTCCTCTTCTTCATGTGTCATAGAAGAGATTTTTGGTTGCTTACTAGGTTTGTCCATTTTTTCTGTTTGAGTCATTTTTAAGTCAAACAATTATATCTATGCTTCACTATGCCCTTTGAATCACTTCAAACTAATTTTTCAAACAAAAGTTATGAACAATTTAAAAAATACACATTTTTTTCTTGATTTTTCAGAGCTAGATATTGAAATTGTTGTATCTCTATGATTGTGAATCTCCAAGATCTAATTATGTCTTGTAGTATCCCTATGACTCTTATTTCCAACCCAATAAGTCATATCAATATTTGATTCTTTAATAAATAGTTATTCCCAATCTCCCACGATGACATGATTATAGGTTGGTTCGGTAGAGAGACCTTGTATGGAGTTCCACGTGTCACTGTTTTGACCTTCGATCCGAAAAATGGTATCCAATGAACTAAATTCCATCCTATTTCTGTTAATTTTTAGGAAATATAAATTCGATGCTTAGAGAAAAAACTTATGACGATTTTCCCTAGGTCACCTATTTGAAATGGAATTATGGAGCCTGCAAAAACCTTAAATTCAACATATCGTATCTCTGAAAATATAGAAAAAGAAGATTTGAAATTTGTACACAAATTTCACCAAGATTTCGGTTCCACGTGGATGAAATTTCAACTTATGAATTTTTGTATAAAAAATATATATATCGTGAAAATTCCGCGATGGCCTGTTTGAAGCAAAAAAACCCTAGAATCCAAATCTCTGATACCAAATGTTATGCAACCAACTTGTTGACACCTAATCATAGGGATTGGGTGAAAAACTATAATTAGTGTAAATAAATAATAGAGAAGATGGAGAGTCATCAGGAGATGAACTGAACATGAATTCCCTCTTGTTTATAATAATGAACAACCTGGATGAATAACATGATTGGATTTGAGGAGTTACCTCCTGGTCTGACATGGTATCAGAGCTTAAGTCTCTAGGTTTAGGCATTCTGTGTGCACCTTTGTAACTCCTCTTTGTTCGAGCTCTTCTACTCATTAGATATGCCATTCTGGCTAAGCCTGACAGCTCTGACACTGACGCTTCCACTGGTTTGATAGTTTAATCAACAAAAATTCCTTCCTATGACATGTTATTCATTGACTTGAACATGTCTGTAGTGTTTCCTTCTCTGCTACATTACTCCTATCGCTGCTCGATACCTGCATACAAAACGCTCAACCTTTTCTGTGCTCTCCCCACCGGTTGCCATACCTGATATATATGGTAACGTAACTGCGATATATATGGTATCATAACTGCAATATATAAACCAACTCTGATTTAAAGGCCTCCTAGTTTTGAATGCTTCTCCCATACGATTGCTCGTCGATACCTCCACGACCCTCTTCCACGGCCCTCCTCCATACATAGTCCATACCTAGGCCCTTGGCATATGTGAATTCGATTCATTATAATGTTATCCAAATAGATCAACAAAAGGATTAGAGCCCAAGTCATTCCCACTATCACCTCCCATTGTTGTCACATTGAGAAATGGCTCTCGAACTATTTCATACATACGATGGAGCATGTTAAAGCCTTCAGTATTTCTCATCATCTCTTGCATTAGTTTAGGATTCCTTGATGCGTCCAAAGTCTGTCTAAGAGTGCCATGATCATTAAGTATGTGCGCAAGGTCTGGGTTCCTGTCAATAATTTCCTGCATCTACATATTAGTCATAATCAAGTTTCGCATCAAATCAGGGTTGTTCATAAGGTTTTGAATGGCAGGCATATTCATCATTTCACAAATCATGTTTGGGTTCTATGTAAGTTGTTGCTGAACTTGTTGCAACTCAGGAATTCCTGCACCAAACAAACCTATTGGATTGTTTCAACTGTGTTTCCCTTTTGATATCATAATACACTGCTATCATAGTTACCTCCTCCCATAGCGCGCGTGCCTCTCCATAACCCTTCCTTCAATAACACCGTCCCCAAATACCACCTTTAAATATGGTATGATCCATGATGTTTTTCAAAAATGTAAAATTGATGTTTTGGGCTGATGCAGTTCTATGTGCTGTATAAAGAAAGAATAGATGTCCATCTAATGCTATTAGAAACAAGACTCCTTATGAAATGTGGTATGGGCACATTCCTTTGATAAAGCACCTATGGGTCTTTGGTTCCACATGTTATGCCTTGATACCAAAGTTACATAGAAACAAAATTGGTGCAAGAAGTTGTAAGTATATCTTCCTAGGTATTCAGACATCTCCAAAGCATATTGTCTCTATGATGAAGTCAATAAAAAGTTTGTTGTATATAGATATGTAATCTTTCTTGAATCATTCAAAACTGAAAATGTTGTTGAACGACAACTTGATCACTTAGATATATTCGAAAATGCAAAATAATTTCAAGAATTTGATAATCAGATTCCACATCTTGAAGGGGGGGTTCCTATACTAGATCAACTTGTGGAATATTCTTCTAAAGCACTCTCTCACCCACATGAAACGCCAACAATGGATGATACTTTGAGTGATGTGATTGACAGAATTGGGAGACTCAATCTTGATTCAGTCCCAAATCAATCAACAGAGAAGCCTGGACCATCTGAGAAATGTCCCCCAAAGTGGCTAACAAAGACACTTGAAAGTGTTCATCCTAATGAGGTTGGAAAGACAGGAACTAGAAATTCAAACCGGAAAAATGGAGGTGATATAGATGACTCTGATTCACCTGTTGATATGGATGTTTCTTATGATTGTGAATTGAATTTTTCTACATATTTTGAACCAAATTCCTTCAAAGAAGTTGCTTCTCATGATGAATGGAAAGAATCAATGCAAAAGGAGTATGATGCCTTAATAAAGAATGGAACTTAGAAGTTGGTTGATCCTCCATTAGGAACCAAACCAATTGGCTGGAAGTGGGTCTAGAAGAACAAGTATAAATTTGATGGCTCACTTGACAAGCACAAAGCCAGGCTTGCGGCAAAAGGTTTTGCATAGAAGAAAGGGGTTGATTATGAGGAGACTTTTTCCCCCACAGAAAAATGGGCTACCATCCAGACACTCTTTGCACTAGTAGCTCAGAATGGTTGGAAATTCCATCAAATGGATGTAAAAACTGCTTTCTTGAATGGTGATCTAAAAGAGAATGTTTTTATGTTCCAACCTGAAGGATTTGCTGTGAAGGGACATGAACATAAAGTATGGAAACTTGTGAAATCCTTGTATGTCCTCAAACAAGCACCTGGAGCCTGATATGAAAAACTAACTGAGCATCTTCTGAAACTAAATTTCAAATATTATGATCTTGATGATGCAACTTTGTTTGTCAATAAGGTTGGAAAAATAGTTGTATATCTTGTGGTATATGTAGATGATCTTTTGATGACAGGGAAAAATGAAAGCTACATTACATCCATAAAGAATGAATTGAGGAAAGGTTTTGAAATGACTAATGTGGGCTATGTTCATTACTATCTTGGTATTGAAGTAACTTAACATTCGAAGTCCATATTCCTTTCTCTAAAGAAGTAAATTGGAGAACTGTTGAACAGGTTTGGCATGACTGAATGCAATCCTCTGACTACTCCAATGGAACAAAACTTAAAGCTCACATCAATTGAAGGAAAATAATTTAAGGAGGCAACAAAGTATAGACATCTTGTAGGAAGTCTCAACTACCTAACTACTACCAGACCAAACATTTCATTTGTCGTTGGAATCCTCTCCAAGTTTATGCAAAAGCCTTGTGAGGGAGGTCTGGTACAAAAAGAGTTCTAAAGTACTTGAAGGGAACTCAAGACATTAGAATCAAGTATACACAGGTGGGCAACTTCAGCTTGATTAGATACTCTGATTTAGTCTTCGATGGAGACAAAGAAACTGGGGTATCTACTTTAGGTTATGCTATGAGTCTTGGATCAGGAGCGGTCTCCTGGACATCACGCAAATAATTCGTTCCAATAGATTCCACAATAGAGGCAGAATATGTGGCAGTAGCTGAGGCAATAAAAGAAATTGTGTGGCTCAGGAAAATTCTTGAAGATTTGCAGGTAAAACAAGTACAATTGACTCCACTCATGATTGACAATACCTCGGCAATAAAGTTGGCCAAGAACCCAAAGTTCCATGATCAAACGAAGCACTTCAATACTAAATATCATCTAATTGGACATCATGTTGAGGCCAAAACAATCCATCTCTGCCATTGTTCCACTAATGAGAAAATTGCAGACATCTTCACCAAAGTGCTTGGAAGAGAAAAGCTTGAAAAATTTAGAACGATGCTTGGACTCACCAACATCCCTTCAGATTAATGGGGGGAATGTTGACACCTAATCATAGGGATTGGGTGAACAATTGTAATTAGTGTTTATAAATAATAGAGAAGATGGAGGGTCATCGGGAGATGAACTAAACGATCACTCCCTCTTGTATATAATAATGAACAACCTAAATGAATAACATGATTTGATTTGAGGAGTTACCTCATGGTCTGACACAACTCACAAAAAGATTGATCAATGAATAAAAAATTATCCTCTTTGAGGGGGAGACGTTATTTACATTACATGAACAATTCTTGGATGATTCAAATGAAAAAAACTCCTTTCTATTATAGGAGTCTAAGGGGTCATAATATAATCAGGGCCTACATTAAAATAATAATGTAAGGGCACAAGTATTTTTGGGAAAACTTGATTAGTGCTCTGCAACCCTAGCAGACTTGAGACTCTAACATGACCTAAACTAAGTCGAGAACCTAGTTTCCTGATGGTTCTAGTAGTGCATCCAGCCTATGGGTCGCAAGACAGGTTGGGATGATAGAGGAAGTTAGGGGGGGGAGATCCCCTCCTACTTGGATGCTACGACGAACGATTCCCGCCTTAAACCAAACACCCAACCGCAAACCCAAGAAATGAATCAGACAAATGGCCCTGCCCTCAGGGTGTGATGGAAGGCTCGCAATAGAAGAAAATGCCTACCATTTGCAATAGAGAAACCAAGGTTTGTCATCTTGATAAACAAACTGGAAAGGTATAGAAGCTTCATGAAGTACCACACGTTGATCTAGAAGTTCATAGGAGTGTAGCCAATGGAGAAAGACCTCACCAAGTGGATACAACAGAAATGGCAACCCAAGGGCCATATAGAACTCAATCTGAGAGCCTGAGGCTTCTTTATAGTAATCTTCTCAAACCTGCAAGATAAAGAAAGAGTATTTGAAAATGGCCCATATTTCTATTATAATGTTGGTTTGTTCATGAGATATTGGGAGGAATTTTATGACCCCAACAAAGAGAAATTCCTGGTAGCCTCGGTATGGGTAAGACTGTTTGGCCTCCCAATGGACTTCTGGGATCTAGAAATATTAGAGGGCATAGGGTATACGATAGGAAAATTTGTCAAAATATCAGAAACCACAAAAAGAGGCCGATATACATCCTATGCGAGAATTTGTGTATATATGAACATAGCAGAACCCATACTCAAATCAGTGGAGCTAGAATACCATGAGGATGTTTGGTAGCAGACCCTAGACTATGAGAATATCCCATTAATATGTCGAAGGTGCCATGAATATGGCCATTTATTTAAGGAATTTCCACTAAACCAGGAAGAGATGGGGAACAAGGACAAGCAGCAAAAGACCCCACAGGACAGAAATGAAGTGTTCCAAGAAGTTAAAACCAAGAGGAGGCAACCAAAGGGGCTCCATTGTCTAGAAAAGAAATGCAAGGCTAGTCGAGTAGTAAGAACAAATATGAAGTATTTCAGGTGGAAGAAGAAGCGGAAAATGAGACCCAACCCATGGATTGTCAGGAAAAAGGAAAAGGGAGCAGCTCCAATCAAACAAAAAAAACACCCAAGCGGAAATCCCAAAGAGCCCTCATAGACAAAGATGAACAGGTAGCGATGGAAACCACCATAACGGAAATCGACCCAAGCAAGGGGGAAGAGCTTAGTATGGAGGAAGAAGTCCTTAAGAAATTATTGAATGCATGGAAAACCAAAATAAATTGTACAAAGAGACTTTTCAACAATATCAAACTAAGAAAGATTCATTCTGGAAAACCAAAAGAAACTGTACAAAGAGACTTTTCAACAATATCAAACTAAGAAAGGACAAGGACAAGATGAGATCGCAGAACAACTGGGGATGCACTAGGAAAATCCCTAGGAGCATCAAAACAAAGAAAAAGGGGGAAAGAAAAGAGGTCATAGAAACCTACAGGAATCAATATAAATGATGGGAGAAATGCTAGTGATCACAGACATGGTGGTACCACTATCAGTGGTATACCAACAACTAAATAAAGTTTCCCATTGATAGTAATATCCTGGAACATAACAGGCCTAAACAACCGAGGTAAACATAGACACTTAGCGTAGTGACTGAGAAAAGAAAAAACACAATTCATGCTTCTCTAAGAAACTAAGATCACATGAGAAAAACTAGAAGAGATCTTGAGCAAGATGAACTGCGATATGAGGGAATGGAAATAGATGTAAAAGGAAGTGCAGGAGGGACAGAAATAATAAGGAATTGAGCATAAGTAACTATAGAATATTGGATAGTCATGCAACACTTCTGATCCAGATTTAAACAGGAACACAACAAAATATAGAGATAACCATATACATAAAGATGCAGTAGAAATAATACTTCATTTCATTAATGTAAAATACTAAAATATGCTTACAAACAGAAATGGAAATAAACCAGCTAGGACAATGGTAGCTTATCCCTGAGAAGAGATGTGGTGGCTACATGCCTCTGAATTGTGTTACAATGAGGCTCGAAGCCCTATTTATTGTTGAGAAACAATGGAAAACCCTAAACATCCAAAAACCTAACCCTAGAAGATGAAACGCCAAACTGGGGGCCCTGTTTGGTTAAATTGGTACATCAACTTCCCGAGGTCGTAACTTTGGCATACAATCTCCATTTGACACGCACAGTATCTCGTTAGAAATATCTATCCAAGAACTAAAACTTTGGGAAGAGCAACATCGGTCCATGGACCCATGTTTCTCCTAGTTTTCCCAAAAAATGTCGTTTAGGGCCTCAAAATGGCTCTTGAAGTTCAAGACCTAAAAAACTACTAAAAATAGTAAACTGTCTATAATTAAGGAAACTGAAAAGTTGAAAGAAACAATGGTGGGGGTCCAAGTGGACTTGGCAGGTGGCCACCAATACCCACCTGGATCATTCCTCCCCCCTTAGGAAGCAATGGTCCCCATTGCGTTGAGTTCGTCCATGAGATGAGGAAACATCTACTGAACTTGGTCCCTAGTGAGCCACTTGCGTTGGTGAAGGAGTTGGCCTACTTTGAAAACTCGATAGAATTGGATATTCTATTGGCAAGTGTGCTTGATCTGTATGTCCATGATCCGATCAGTTGCAGCTTGTTCCATGTAATCTAGATTTTACTTTGTGGGTGTAAGTTATTCTGCAATGTCGGATGTGTCTAGTAATGGTGGAAAGTATGGCAGAAGGTAGTCCGCATTGAACACTGGGTGCAGGCCAAGGAATGGGGGAATGCTGAGCTCAAATGCATTGTCTCCCACATCCTTGGTAATGGTGTAAGGACCATATCAGAGTGGTCTGAGTTTCTGATAGGCTCTGGTAAGGCATCCCTTTTGCATATGCAACTAGACTTTGTCACCCACCTAAAAGATGTGTGGCACTCGATGTTGATCATGTCACTGCCTGTACTTGGCATTTGATTTCTCCAGGATCTCACGAACCTGCTAGCGAATATGTTGGATGTGATCAATGAATTTGTTTACCTTATCTATTTTGACTTGGACATGAGCCGAATTTGTGTGAGTAGGACATCGTTGCTGGAATCCCAAGCCCATCTGAAAAGGGCTATGGCCAATCAAGCTGTGGAGAGCCTGGTTGTAGCTGTGTTGAACATAGTGGAGGCTCTCATCCCATGTGCATGGATGCTCTGAGTTGTACATGCGTAGAATGTGTATGATCATCCGGTTGACAACCTCTGTTTGGCCATCAGTTTGAAGATGGAAGGCCGTGGACTTAGTGAGTTTGGTGTCGAGCATCGATGAGAGACTGGACCAAAATGGACTGAGGAACCTGCTGTCCCAATCCGACATGATAGACTATGGGGCCCCAAATTGTACCCACACTCGTTCAAAGAAGAGTTTAGTAGTGGCTTTTGCTGTGATATTCTTCTTGCAGGCGGCCATAATGGCCATCTTTGAGAACCTGTTGACGACCACAAAAACATAGTCGTTTCCATGCTTAGTGGAAGGAAGACCTAACATGCAATCCATGGAGATGGAATCCCAAGGTTGACTTGGGGTAGGTAGTGGGGTATAGAGGCCTTGCTTCTTGATGGTCGGTTTGGCAATGATGCAGGCAGTGCATGATCTGATGTACTTCCTGAGATCATGTCCAAGATTCGACCAATAGGTCTGCAGTAATGCCACCATTTTCTCGACCCCAAAATGTCTAGCAACCCGACTGTAGTGTGCTTCCCAAATCATCTTGGAACGCTCGCTTGAAGGAACATAAAGGTGACCTAGGTGGCATAATAGGGCATCCTGGAGGTGAAAATCTGGAACATGCTAACCCTCCAAGAGTGTCTGGTATGTGTGGTCGTATTCTGGGTCACTTTTGTAGAGAAGTGGCCAATCAGAAGTCTCGTGCCCACAAGAGTTGAGCACAGTGGTTAATGCCATGATCGATGGTCGATTGAGGAAACTAAAACATTATTGGTGCTACCCTTCTTATACTTGATATTCAAATGGAACTGTTCCAGGTATGTGGACCAATTTTGATGGCGATCATTCTGCAATTTCCCTTGGGTCTGTATGAACTGCAGGGGTCAGTTTTCTGTGTGGATGACCATTTCCTTCCCCAAAATGTAATGCTTCCATTGTCAGCAGGCCTACACAATGGAATACATCTCTTTGTCATAAGTGGGATACTTCTGGACTGTGTCTAAAAATGTTTCATTGTGATATGCCACTGGACGCCTGTGTTGAGTAAGGATTGCCCCAATAGCATAGTCAGAGGCATCTGTCTCGACCTCAAATGGTTGTTGCAAGTCTGGTAATGCGAGCACGGGTGCCATGCAAAGGCAATCTTTCAACTCTGTGAATGCCCTTTGTTGAGATTCAGACCAAAATAATTTGTCTTTCGCTCCTCCCTTGGTGACTTGACTCAAGGGCCAAGTGATATGAGACAATCCCAACATGAACCTGTGGTAGAAATTGGCAAGACCTAGAAAGCTACAGAGCTCTATGAGAGTGGTTGGAGCTGGCCAATATTGAATGACTTGGATCTTGGATGGATCCACATGCACCCCCTGTTCATCAATAATGTATCGCAGATATTGAACTTGGGTCATGCCAAAGGTGCATTAATCCAAATTGGCACATAACCTGTGTTGCCGCAGTGTTTGGAGACCCTGTCGGATGTGGTGGAGGTGTTCTTCCCAACCCTCGCTAAATATTAGGATGCCATCCAAGTATACCACTACAAATGAGTTGGTGAATGGCCACAAGATGTCATCCATTAGCCTCATGAAGGTTGCAGGAGCGTTCATCAATCCAAAAGGCATCACCAACCATAGATTATTTTAGGGGCGAATGTTCGCCCTTTGGCGAAATTAAGGGGTTTTAAATTTTTAGTGGGCGAATATTTTGTATCATAGTACATTTTTACAAATCACCTCAAATAGCCCACCTTATTTTAAGGGAGAGGGTAAAAAAGGTAAATTTAGCCCTTGAAATTAGGAGTTACAACCTTCCATTCGCCCATTTTCAAGAATAGGTTTTATTTAAGTGAATCCATTCACCCATTTTCAAAAATAGGTTTTATTTAAGTGAATCCTATGGGCCAAATACCATATTTATAAAAGAGGTATGGTAAATTAATAAAAATATAAATAAATGAGAAGTATGGTAAATAAATAAAACATTTTTTATATTTACTCCATAAGTCACCTTATATACATGCAAAGGTGTAAACAAATAAAAATATAAGTAAAGTGGAGGTATGGTAAATAAATAAAACGTCTTTTTATACTTACTCAAAAGGTATGGTAAATAAATAAAAATATAAATAAACTAGATGCATGGTAAATAAATAAACCTCTTTTTATATTTAGTCCATAACCCTCGTTCTATTTATGAAGGCTCAAGAAAGAGGTTTTATTTAAGTGAATCCTATGGGCCAAATACCATATTTGTAAAATAGGTATGGTAAATTAATAAAAATATAAATAAACAAGAGGTGTGGTAAACAAATGAAACATTTTTTTATATTTACTCCATAAGTCACCTTATATTTACGAACACTCAAAAAATGCGTTATATCTAGGTGAAACCTATTGGCAAAATACTATGGGACAAATACCATGGACTAGATTGTTATTAATACCATGCAAAAAAACATTATTAACCCTAATATTAGTATTAATAAAAATAAAAATGGCACATGGTATTGACCCGTGTTATTCACCAAAATGGCACATGGTATTGACCCATGGTATTCACGTGGAATGTAGCCTATTTAAATGGGGGAATCAAACTAGCATAGAGTGAAAAAATATTTGATCCCTCTCGGGGCGTGGATCAAGAGTAAAAATGGATGTTGTAATTTAATGTATGTTAAACATTTTAGCCTGGTTAAAATAAAAAATAAAATAAAAATCAACTATTAATTTTATTAATTTTTATAAATTACTACTAGTAATTTCTACGCTCCAGGTTTATGATAACCCATGGTAATACCATGGTATTCATGTGAGCATAGACTATTTAAAGGGGAAATTCTATCATCTTAGATCCATCTTAATTATGGGTCTACCAAGTGCTCAGAGGGATAAATAGATTTCATCCCCCTACGAGTGGTAGATGTGGAGTCAAGATGGATATAGGTTGGTTTTTATGATAATAAAGATATTAAATAGATGTAGGAAATTATATTATATTAAATAGATGTAGGAAATTATATTGTAAAAACATCTTAAGGTGAATGGTTAAAGCGTAGACATTGGACAAGTATATTTGTATACTTTTGTTTTAAACTGAAACAAATCCAGGGCTAAAAGGAATGGATTGATTCCACTAGTCATCCTTCTATAACTTTCCAACATATGTTGGAGTAAACATATTGTAATTTGGGTAATTTTTCTAACTGCAAACAGGAACATACTTGTGTATTGGCAGGGTGGTTATGAGGTCCCTAAAAGTGATAAATTTGAATTTTTCTTCGTTTTATATATAGTATTAGGTTTTTCAACATACTTGTGTATTGGCAGGGTGGTTACGAGGTCCCTAGAAGTGATGAATTTGAATTTTTGTTGGTTTTATGTATAGTATTAGGTTTTTTTACATGCTTTCTGTGAATGACACATGTGAATTTTATTCTACACCCACTAGGTTATCGATATGTAATTTCGGTCATTTTGATTTCAAAAGATATTTTAAAGAAATGCAATGATTTTATTTGTGTATTCAATAAACACAAGATTTTATAATTGAGTAAAATATTCGCCATGCATGGTGAGAGATTTGCCAAAAAATTATATATGCATATTATATTATTGATAAAATCGCCTTCCATTTTTCCTATATACCATGGAGATTCGCCCATTTATTTTATATATAAATTTAGGGGGGGTTCTTAAAATTTTCCCTATTTTGGACCGCCAAGAGCTTTCATTAGTCAATTGGCAAGTGAGGTAATTGTTCCCTCACCCTTTCCTTCTCCAACCGTTTGACCTTGCTGGGGTGCATTCCCTTGAACCCAACTTGAAGGTATTCCACATCTCCTCGCTGTGAAGTCCTCGCTCTTCTGTCAAGGATGATGTCTTTAGGCAACTCATCAAGATATTTGGGTGCAGACTCATCAACTCTAGGAACTGTTCCCACCTCATCGGTGTCCATGATCAATGGTGGTTCATACAACTTTAAGTTCTCTACATTCACTACTGAGTACATCTGCATATATATTGGCAAATCAAGACGAAAGGCATTGTTTCCAATCTTCTCCAATATGGTGAATGGACCATAACAGATGGGTTGCAACTTCTTCCCTTCTCCCCTCATCCTGTCCTTGTTGATGTGGAACCACACCTTGTCACCCACTTGGAATTGATGGTCGACTCGGTGTTTGTCATGCCAAGCATTGTAACGAGCTTGACTTTTCTCCAACTGCTCTTGTATTGCTTCGTGAATCCACTGGATTCACTGAATGAACTGTTGGGTTTTGTCCCTATCATTACGTCCACTGGAGCCATCTTCCCTTAACAAAGACCATATCAAAAGGGTCCTTTGGCAGGTAACCAAACATGTCTCAAATGGTGAACGCTACGTAGATGAGTGCACTACTCGGTTGTAGGAATGTTGTACTTATGGGAGATGTTCATCCCACAACTTGGGATGTTTCCCACAATAGCCTCGTAGCAAGTGTATGACGGTCTGATTGACAACCTCTATCTGTCTGTCAATCTGTGGATGAAATGTCGTGCTTCTTTTCAATTTGGTGTCCATCATCTTCCACAAGCTGGTCGAAAACTCTCCAAGAAAGTGAGAGCCCTGATCTAACAAAATCGATGTGGGTAATCCAAAATGGAGCCAAACATGCTGAAAGAAAAGAGAAGCAGTCTGCTCTGCAGTGATCTGCTTTTTACAAGGCATAAGAATACACATCTTGCTAAAATGGTCAATGACGACATATAAATAGTCGTGACTCTTCCTAGACAAAGGCAAACCTCCTACAAAGTCAATTGACACACTTTCCCATGGACGACTTGGAATAACGAGTGGTGTGTAGAGCCCGATTTTTCTATTAGAGGGCTTTGAAACAGAACACGTCACACAACCCTTTACAAAGCGAGTCATAATGTTTTTCATATGAGGCCAACAAAAAAATATTTGTACATGACATAAAGTCTTTTCAACACCAAAGTGTCTAGACACAAGAGAGGTGTGGGCCTCTCGGATTACATGTACTCTTTCCCCTGTGGGAATACACAATTTACCAAGGTGATACAACAGTTTCCCCTGCAAGTGATAGTTGTCCACCTGTGAACCATGGGTTAGTTTTGCATAAATATCCTTAAAGTCATCATCATTAGCATATTGTTCAACATAACTCTCAAAAGATAATGAAGCATTATGAAAAATAGCAGAAGCAGAAATAGGAGGGCAAGATAGCATATTGGCCACTTTATTACTAGTGCCCTTCTTATACTTTATTACCAGATGAAATTGTTGAAGAAAACCCATCCACCTGAAATGACGAGATTGCTACAACTTGGTCTTTGACTGAAGGTACTGCAAGGGCTAATGATCCTTATGGATGATGGTCTCCTTGCTGATCAGGTAGTGTTTCCACTTTTTCACACTTTGCACCAAGGCATAAAGCTCCTTTTCATAAGTGGGATATTTTATCACAACTTAAGAAAACTTCTCAGAATGGTAACAAATCAGCTTCTTTTGTTGCATCAGTACAACTCCCATGGCATAACCGCTGGAATCGATTTCGATCTTGAATGGTTGTTGGATATTTGGTAAGGCTAAGATTGGAGCGGTGTTGATCTTTTCCTTCAATGTTTTGAAGGACTTCTACTATCTTCCTGCCCATTGGAAGACCTGTTTCACACTCATCAATGTGTGCAAATGTGCTACAATAATAGAGAAATTGACAATAAATATCCTCCAATACTGGACTGCACCTAAAAAGCTATGGAACTTGGTTACACTAGTAGGCTTAGGTCAATTTACAATTGCTTCAAATTTAGAGGGATCAATTTTTAACTGACCATGACCAACAATATGACCTAGGTAACCCAAAGAGGTTTTCCTGAACTCACACTTTGACAACTTTACATAGAGTTTTTCTTTTTCCAGTACATCAAGCACTTTCTTTACATGACATACATGTTCAACCCAACTTTTACTAAAGACAAGTATATCATCTAAATATACAAGAACAAATTCATCAATGAAAGGCCTAAAGAGATCAATCATTACCCACATAAAAGTGGTTGGAGCGTTGCAAAGTCCGAAGGGCATGACCATCCATTCGAACAACCCCTGTTTGGTCTTGAAGGTGGTTTTCCACACATCTTTCTCTGCAATTTAGACTTGGTGATAACCACTGCGCAAATCCAATTTTGTGAAATAAACAACATTCTTTAACTGATCTAATAAATCATCTATGCATGGAAGAGGGTAGTGATTTTTCACCGTGATTTTGTTTAATGCGTGGTAATCCACACACATCCTTCATGTGCCATCTTTCTTGGGCACTAAGACAATCGTTGAACCACACAGAGAAGTGCTCGGCCTGATGACCCCTTGGTCGAACAATTCCTACACCTGTTTCTTGATTTCCTCCATCTCAATGGTCGACATCCTGTACATGCCAATATTTGGTAAAGGAGCATCATGCTGCAAATGGATTTCATGTTGGATTTCCCTTTTCGAAGGTAATCCCTTTGGTTCCTGAAACATATCATCATAATTAGAAATTAATTAATATAATTCTTGTTTATGTTCTTGATCATATCCCTGGAAAGCATCAGCTAATTCTACCTCTTTTTCCCTTACAACCATAAGCATGAAACCCTTACTGGAATTCACCAGCCTTTTCATCTGTCCAGTGCTTACAAGGCTAGCATTGATTTTATTTTGATGAGCCCTTACTATATATTCTACCCCATATTTTGTGATTTGGTATTTGTTTTCATGACGGAAAAATATTGCCTTTCTATCATATAGATACAGACTCCCCAACACCATGCCACAAATATCCAATGGGATTACATCCAGTTTACTTCATCCACTAGCTTAGAAGCTATCACAAATTTTACTTTACGCTGCTTGGTTACATTCAGTTTTGCTTTATCATGTATCCATCCAAGCGGGTAAGGTTTCGGGTGTGGTTTTGTTTCTAAGCCGAGTTTCTTTACCAAGGATTCTGCGATTAAGTTTGCTTGGAGTCCAGTATAAAACAAAGTTTCTACTTTAGTATGATTTACAAAAACTCTAATATGAAACAGTTCAATTCTATTTCGATCATTAGGAAGGGACTCATTTACAGAACTAGTGCCTTCATGCAATTCAGAATTAACATGAGGTGTAAGAGTACCTTTTGTTCTCGCAGCTGTGATTAATGCTTCATCTACGAAATCCGATCCAAGGTCTTGCTGCATAGTTGCCACTGTCTTCTGCTTCCCTTTTCCTCCATACTTCTTTGGATGCTTTTCTAGGTGCTATTTCCAACAGTGATCGTCATCATGGCCTTCCTTTTTGTAGTGATTGCGATACAACCTGTCTCCTTCTTTGGCTGCGACCATATTCTTCTCCTTTCCTTTCCATTTCGCTTTAGATTTTCCATTGGGAGGTTTGAACGATGGTTTTCTGGAATGATCATCTCTTTCATTTTTCCCCTGTTCTCAATATGAATTGCCTTCACGCTGGCTGAGTCAATAGTGGTTGGTTCAAACAACAACAATGAATGCCTAATGTAGCTATGCAATGAGCCAATATACTTAGTTACAACTTCAAGTGTATAAGTGCAATACCCAAATTCAGTGCTTTCTTTCTAAACTCCTCTGTAAAACACTGATCATCCTAACCTTTGCCTTGTCTTAAATACTGCCAATCCATTAAAGCTTTTTGCTTGTATCCCAAGGGATAAAACTGTTCCTTTAACACAGAAATAAAATCAAGCCATGAGGAAAAGAGGTTACCCACATTCTTACTACTATTCAATTTTCTCTCCCACCAAACGAGAGCAGTGTTGCTCAACCGTAGAGAGGCCGACTGAATCTTTGCCTCATCCTCCACGATCTGCTGAATCCCGCAGTAGACCTCAATCTGCCTAATCCAATTATTAAGCTTCTCTACGTTACTTTCACCATTAAACATGGGAATATCAAATTTAACATCTAATTTAAAGAAAGGTTTCTTAGATTCATCCTTTGAATTTCTACGATTATGGTGGTGAGAGGAAGGAGAACCTTCACTTGTGGAAGGACAAGGAGGGGGCTCTTCTCCACCATTTCCATGCACTGAACCTTGTTCTTATGGATTTCTATCTTTTAATTTCTCCAACCTTAAAACAAACTTACCGGCATTCTCTTCCATTGAATAGAAGGTCTTGCGGAAATTGCGCTCCTCTTCAAGATGAGCTTCATCTTCTGCCATGTTTCTCCTTCGATGTTCACACCCCACTTTGGGATCGAAAGGCTCTAATTCCCCTTCACCTCTTCGGAGTTTGTTTCTTGTTAAAATACAAACAGGCAATTCACATCTAAAAAGACCTACTCTGATACCACTTGATCCAGGGATCTTTTGCTTATAGATGTATGAAAAGAATCACATGTGAAAATTGCATCTTAACATGGAAATTTAATGTGCACACAAGAAAAAAAAGAAGGAACACACAAAGGCATGAAAAGAAGACAACAAGACTTGATAACAGAGTTTGTCCAACTTGAATTACGTCTCCGGGTCCTGCTCGATCAATGGGTAGGCCTTCATTCATTGAATGGCATGAAAACAAGAGAATACAATCACCAATTACATAAAAAGAGGCTTATAACTCCATTCTGAAAAATGGCTGTGAAATGGAGACTTTAGATGGAGAAATGGATAGCACCACTACATTCGTGGCATTGAGAGGGGCTGAAAACATATAAGATTTGTCCAATTTAGATAAAATTCACTATCGGCCCTCCTGTAAGCTCTCTTGCCTCGAACTGCATGCTGAAAATCCTCTCCCCCGTGTTTTCTTCATTCATCAGGCTTTATAATCCTTGTTTTTGTTGCAATTCCACTGAAATCGGGGTCTGTCAGATTATTATAGAATGCCTTTGAATGGAGGGATCAGTCAGGGGTGATGAATCCGTCCTTCCTTCATAAAAACGCCAAAATTGGCCTTTTTTTGTTTAAACGGATAATACACAGAAAACACTACAAAAACCAAAGTCCCAGACTTCAAATTTCCTTAAATCGACTTATTTTCCTATCAGGTCAGCACTGATCACAAATCGCAATGGCCCTAGGGTCTTTCCTTTGACTGCGCCGATTGCTAATGTTGATCGCCGATCACCGATATCGCTGATATCGGTGTATCGCATCAACCCTATCACATCGACATATCACATAGATTCTTGCAGGGGTCCTGGTTTGATCCTTTGGGTTTCACTAACCTGATCTGCCGATCTATTCACCCCAATATCACCGATTTCTTTCCCCTGACTCTGATTAATCGGAGATCATTGATCGGGTGTTCTGTTGTGCCTCCTTAAGTCCACCCCTTTGGACCCGCCGATTGTGATTTTTCCTTTTAAAGGCTTAAAGCCATTTTTAAGGAAAAAGCCTCATTTTCCAAAGGAACAAGGAAACCTTCTATCTGCCACAACTTCATCATCCAGACTTGGATTGGAGTGTCGTTCACACCGTTGGAATCAGGGTGATGAGCACTTCAATCTGATGTCAAGATAATTTCTTTTTCGTCACTTTGAATTTTGATATTTTCCATGCCACTGTGTTTGAAGATCCACATGAATCAACATATGCCAACAAGGACACTTTTCACATATTTGATGGAAAGGTTGAGGTCAAAAAAGCATCAGACAACTCACTTTTCATGACTAGGATAGAAGAAGTAATATTTTGAAGTCGCAGGGAACCTCTGCTCATGCACATAACTTTTCATAGAGTTCTCACTATGATGTAGGTACACTTCCATCAAGTCTTTTATGGCATGCTATATTTGGACTTCTGAATTATGACAACCTTTGTTTGTTGAAGAGAAGAGGCATTAATTGTTTTCCTGCCATTCCTAGAAAACTTAAGAAATGTGGTGATTATATCTTAGGAAAGCACTACAAACAATCATTTCATGATTCTCATTCCATAACACATAGAAAGATTGAACTCATTCATTCTAATTTATGTGGACCAATCCTCGTTCCTTCTACAAATGGTAATAAATACATGATGACATTTATTGATGACTACACTAGAATGTGTTGGGTATATCTATTGAAGAACAAATCTGAAGCTTTTGAAACTTTCAAGAATTTTCATCCATGGATAGAAAATGATACACAATCTCATATTGGCTCTATTAATACTGATAATGGAAAAGAATATACATCAAATGAATTTTAAAACTATCTTCACCAACATGGGATTAAACATAAAAAATGTGGTACGATCACATTCCTTTAGTGAGGCATCTCAGGGTTTTTGGTTCCACCTGTTATGCCTTGATACCTAAGGAGCAAAGAAACAAACTTAGTGCAAGGAGTCATAAATGTATCTTATTTGGGTTCTTACATAACTCCAAATCATACCGTATCTATGATGAAGTAAATAAGAAGTTTATAATATCTAGAGATGTGATATTTCTTGAATCTTACAAGATTGACAATGTTGTTGAGTGACAATTTGATCACTTGGGCAGATTCAGGCATGCAAAAAGATTTCAAGAGTTGATAATGAGATTCCACACCTTGAAGGGGGGATCCTTATATTGTATCAATATGTGGAATCTCCTTCTAAAGCACTCTCTCCCCCTCATGAAGCTCTAGCCACTAATCAAGAAGACACTTTGAGTGATGTGTTTGAGAGAATTGGGAGGCTAAATCTTAATTTAGCCCCATCTTAGTCAACTGAACAGCCTAGGCCATCTCAGAAAGGTCCTCCAAAAAGGCTCACAAAGACACTTGAAAGTGTTCATCCTTATGAGGTTGGAGAGATAGGGAAAATAAGATTTTCTAGAGAGAATGGAGGTGATGTAGATGATTCTTATTCCATTTTGATATGAATATGTCTTATGATTGTGAATTAAAATTTTCTACATATTTTGGACCAACTTCCTTTGAAGAAGCTTCTTCTCACAATGACTACAAAGAAGCAATGCAGAAATAATACTTTGATTTGATAAATAATGGCACCTGGAAGTTGGTTGATCCTCCATTTGGAATCAAATCGATAGGATGCAAGTGGGTCTTCAAGAAAAAGAATAAATAAAATGGCTCACTTGATAGGCATAAAGCTAGGTTCATGGTAGAAGGTTTTGCACCAAAGGAAGGGGTCAATTATGAGGAGACTCTCCCCCCACCACACACACAAAAAAATGGGTTACCATCTGAACTCTCTTTGCCTTTGAAGCTCAAAATAATTGGAAAGTCCATCAAATGGATGTAAAAATTATTTTCTTGAATGGAGATTTGAAAGAGAATGTATTTATTTCCTAACCAGAAGGATTTATTTTGAAGGGTAAAGAACACAAAGTATGCAAGCTTGTTAAATCCTTTTATGGCTTTAAATAAGCACCATGAACCTGGTACGAGGAATTGACTGAGCATCTTCTGAAACTCAATTTCAAACACTATCATCTTGATGATGCAACTTTGTTTGTCAAGAAAGTTGGAGAAACATTTATATATATTATGGTGTATGTAGATGACCTTCAAATGATAGGGAATAATGAGAACTACATTACATCCATAAAAAAATAGCTAAGGAAAGGTTTTGAAATAATATATTTGGGCTATGTTCACTACTATATTGGTATTGAAGTAATCCAACATAAAAAAATTATATTCCTCTCTCAGCAGAAGTACATTGGAGATTTGTTGAACAAGTTTGGAATCGCCGAGTGTAATCCATTGACTACTCCAATGGAGCATAATTTAAATCTCACACCCACCGAGGGAAAATAATTTGAGGATGCAACAAAGTACAAACATCTCGTAGGAAGTGTCAAATACTTGACTACTACCAAATTGGACATTTCATTTGTTATTGGAATCCTCTCCAAGTTTTTACAAAATCCTTGTGAGGGTTATTGGTCTTCTACAAAAAGATTTCTAAAGTACTTGAAGGGAACTCAAGAGTTGTACTCAATTATACACAACTGGATGAATTTAACTTGATTAGATACTCTAATTCATATTTTTATGGAGATAAAGAGACTGGAGTATCTACTTCAGTTTATGTTATAAGTCTTGGAGTTTTCTCTTGGAGGTCACGCAAACAACCAATTTCAATAGATTCCACAACTAAGGCAGAATATGTCGAAAAAATTGAAGTAATGAAGGAAATTATGTGGCTCAAGACTGAATTATGGAATATTTTTAGGATAAACAAGTGCATTCAACTCTTCTTTTGATTGACAACACTTTTGAAATAAAGTTGGCAAAGAACTCAAAGCTCCATGATCAAACCAAGCACATTAATACAAAGTATCATTTGATTCGACATCATGTTGATGCCAAGACTATCAACCTACGATATTGTTCCACAACAGAGCACGTTGCAAAAATATTCACCTAATCGCTTAGAAGAGAAAAAATTAAATATTCAAAGTGATGCTTGGATTCACAAACATCCCTTCAAATTTTGGGGGGCGGGGGGGAGAGAAAGGGCGATGTTGACACCTAATTTGAAAAGATTGGGATTATTGTAAACATTCTAAATAGTTTTAGTTATGAATTGGAGAAAACCAAGAATCCCTATAATTGGAATCCCAAGAGTCTCTCCACTCATGTATATATTCATGCTTTGGTTAATGCAATTATGCAAGTTGCATTGTGGAGTTACTCACATCACTTAACAAGTTTCTTTAAGTGATCTTCATCAGATTTGGGGTAAACTATGATATCATCTAAGGTGATTACCACAAATTTATCCCATTCTCCTGTAAACAATATATAAAATACTTGTTGGAACATTTCCGCTACATTCATAAAGACAAATGGCATTTTTACATACATAAACGTTCCCCATGGTGTTGTGAATGTTGTCTTAGTTCGATCATCAAGATGTATAACAATCTAGTTATAACTAGAAAAAACATCAATCATAGGCATTTGGGTTGATCCAATCACTTTCTACAATATGTCATCCATCTTGGGAAAAGGATAAATATCATTGAGAGATACATTATTTAGATTTATGAAATCAAAATGTAACCTTATTTCTCCATTTTTCTTTCTAGAACGAACTGGGTTTTCTACCCACTTTGAATATATTAGAGGCACAATAATACTTTCACCTAATTACTTCTTCACCTCGTTTTAAATCATAGGCAACAACAACAGATTCACCTGTCTCAGCGTTTTCCAAAATGGATTTAGTCCTAGTTTGAAAGGACTTCTATGTTGTACAATGGAAGTGTCATATGTTTTCATATCCTTATATTTCCTATTGGGCACAACCTAACTTGGCCTAGGTTTTGGCAAAGACTACGCATTTTGTGGGGCAGAGCGTGCAGTGGAGCACGAAGTGGACCGTGCATTGGAGCATGCAGTGGAGCACGAAGTGGACCGTGAAGTGGAGTAGCAGTTTGAGGAAGTAAATATACTGCACGATGTAAGGGCTTCGGGGTGGGTCAAAGCCCCTCCTTTTTGTAAAAGGACATGACTTTGTAAAGGATCAATGGGATTTTGGACCATAGTTGCTTGTTTTAGGGAATCCATGGCATTTGGACCATTGTATTTAATGATGTAACCCTTTAATATAATAGTATATATAGGGTAAAATAATAATAAGAGAATAATCTATCTTTAATTAATCCAGATCAGTGTTATGGGTGAATTATTGTGATCTGTCATTTGATAGAGAAGGTGAGACTCTGCAGCTGAGTGCACAGACATCCTGCAACTTAGTGTACAGGCCAAGAAATGTTTGTTGTTCAAAGATTCATTATATTAAGAAACAGTTCTTGTGGACGTAGCCCTACACTAGGGTGAACCATGGTTATTTCTTGTTTGATGTGTATATTTTCTTATTATCTATTGTAGAGTAGCAGTTATTATAGTTGCATTTTACTTTAGCATAATGATGGTTTTTATTTTTATATGGCATGTTTAAGTGATTAATATAATGCGACGAAGCGATTTATAAGTACTATGAATAAGATTATATAATAATACCACATCTCCTAATCCTTCAAGGCTGTAGAAACTTGGTTCTGCATACTCCCATAGTCACTTTGGGTGAGTTTGTGATCTGCTTGTAGGTCATTGCCAAAAGGGCCATTGATTGAGGGCTTTGTTGGTGTGTAATATAGATTGAAACTAATCCTAGGAAGCATATCCAACTATGCACCACACCATGGAAGGAGATTCCACAACAAGAATGGGTACATGGATTCATTCATACATTAGAGACAACCCCTAAGAACTAGTACCTAGAAATAGAGCTTCGACATGGTACAATAGATTGGGTAAACAAGGTTGATGGATTCATATAAACATTCAACTTTGAGGACGATTGTCCAAACATAAATTTGGCCCTTAAGATAGTCAAGAAGAGGATATTTGAGAATGTAACTCCACTGGCATGGAAACAACCTCATTGGGCTGCGCAGATAGAAAATGCACTGGAGTGCTATAACCTCACTGAAGATGAAGGAGAAGATCCCCACAAAATAGACATAGTAGAGTTAGAAGGATACTGTGAAGTAACTAGACCTAAGCTAGAGATACCAAATATAATGAATCCATTGAAGACTAAGAAGGTGAACATAGGATCATAAAAGGAACCCAAGTTTGCAACAATAGGAGACTACTGGGATGAAGAGATAGTTAGTAAAGTTACAAAGTTACTTCATGAATATCAAGAACTATTTCCCACTAAGTTTTCAGAGATGAAGGGTATAATAGGAGATCTAGGAGTCATGAAGATTCCCCTTAAGCTTGATGCAAAGCCAATCAAACAAATACCTTATAGGCTAAACTCGAAGTATAAGGAGAAAGTGAAAGTAGAACTTGATAAGATGATAGTAGCAAGAATTATTGAACTTGTAGAAGAATCAGAATGGGTCAGTCCTATGGTAGTGCAAGAGAAGAAGAATCAAGGAGAAATTAGGATCTTTGTTGATATGAGAAAGTTGAATGATGCATGTTGACATGATCCCTTCCCTACCCCTTTCACAACTGAAGTGCTAGACAAGTAGGAGGTCACAAATCTTACTCATTTACAGATGGATTCTCAGGTTATCATCAGATTAGGATTGCACCTGAATACCAGCATAAGACCACATTTGCTACAGAATGGGTCTCATATCAGTACACGGTAATGCATTTTGGATTAAAAAATGCCCCTGCTATATTTTCTAGGGTGGTGGATGAAACTTTTAAGGAATACATTCACAAGTTTTTAGAGGTATATTTTGATGATTGGATAGTATTTGGATTGTTGAGAAAACATTTTGGAAGTTTAAGACTTATGCTCGACACATGTAGATAGTACCATATCCCTTTGAACCTAAAGAAGTGCATATTTTGTAGACCTTTTGACATATTTTTGGGACATATTGTCTGTAAGCAAGGACTAATGGTGGAACCTGCTAAGATTGCTATCATTGTGAACTTGCCTCCACCTAAGACAGTAAGACAACTTCACACTACTTTGGGAAATAATGGGTATTACAGGAAGTTCATCAAGGGATATGCTTAGATCACTGTGCCTATAGAGAAATTATTGAAGAAGGATGTAACTTTTATGTGGAATGAAGAATGTCAGAATAGTCTCAACATATTGAAAGAAATAATGGTAGTTGCGCCTATACTAGTGTTCCCTGATTGGAGTAAGGAATTCCATGTCCATGTGGATGCCTCTTCTATAGATTTGGGAGTCGTACTAGCACAACCTGGTGCATGAGAGATTGATCATCCTATAGATTTTGCAAGTAGAAAGTTATTTAAAGCAAAAAAGAATCACACCACGAAAGAGAAGGATTGACCATGGTATATGCTTTTCAGAAGTTTAGACACTATTTACTGGGGTCACACTTTAAAATGTTTATAGATCATTCTGCGCTGAAGTATTTGGTTAATAATCATGTCTTAGGAGGAAATAATTGTAGATGGTTACTCTTATTCTAGGAATATGACTTTGAGATAATTATTAAACCAGGGAGACTAAATGCAAAACCTGATCATCTGTCAAGATTGGAACGGGAGAAGAACCAACCAACATAAAGGATAATCTCCCTAATGCACAATTATTTGCAATTAGAGTTGCAGATGACCATTTCACATATACCATTCATTATTTTACCACAATAATGGCTCCTTTAGAGTATACTACGCAACAAAAGAAATAATTAGTGGTTAAGACAACTAACTTTTCATTAATAGCAGGACCGTTGTATAAGACGGGACCAGATGAAATACTGTGCAGATGTGTTCCTGAACATGAAATATAAATGATTCTAGTAGAGGCTCATGAGGGTGCAACTGATGGACACTATGTAGGAAAAGCTAATGTGCAAAATATTTTGAGAGCAGGATTCTGGTGGCGTACACTACATAAAGATGCGAAGGAGTACTGCCGAGCATGTGATGCATGTTAAAGAACACGGAAGCATTCCATAAGAGATAAGATGCCATTGGTACCACAAGTTACATTGCAAACCTTTGATAAGTGGGCCATTGATTTTGTTGGACCCATCAACCCACTTAGAAAGAGGATTGGTGCAATATATATAATTACAAAGACTGATTACTTGACAAGATGGGCTAAAGCATAACTAGTAAGGGACTACAACACAAAGACTGTTGCGAAGATTATTTTTGAGTACATAGATTCTAGATTTGGATGTCCAAATATTTTTATGAGTTAGTTTCTAGATTTGGATGTCCAAATATTTTTATGAGTGGCCAAGGGTCAAACTTCTTAAATAAAACTATTGAAGCATTGGCTAAGGAGTTCCAAGTTTATCATCAGAAGAGTACCCCTTATCACCCTCAGGCCAATGGAACAATAGAAGCATTTAATAAGATTTTGGAGAATGAACTTACTAAGGTATGCATTGTGAATAGAGATGAATGGGACCTTAGAATTCCAACAATATTATGGGCTTATAGGAAAACATGTAAAAATTTGACAGGTCAGACACCCTTCCGGTGAGTTTATGGGCAAGAAGCTGTGCTACCCATGGAGTACATCATACCTAGATTAAGGATTGCAACTTTTACAGATATGGTAGACCTTGATATAATGGAGGAAAGAATGTCACAGTTGCTTGCTTTGGAGGAAGATAGATTTATAGAAAGATTTCATCAGTAGGTATAAAAAGAAAGAGAAAAGACTTGGTATGATAGACATATTAAGCAGAAGAAGTTTTGGGTAGGAGACTTTGTTCTCATTTATGATAGTAAGTTTGTAAAATTTCCAGGAAAATTCAAGATGCATTAGTTGGGCCCATTAATTATCAAAAATATTACTAATGGGTGCGTAGTTCAATTAGAAAAGTTAAATGCAAAATTGATTCAAGGAAGAGTAAATGGAAGTAGGTTGAAGTTGTATAAGGACATTCCTGCCCCTACAACTTTGCTCCAAAGAAAGAAGAAAAGTCTTAGTGCCACCTGAAGTTGAAAGTGGACACTGTACTATAAACTACACTGCAGAAAGAGACTTGACGTAGAGGGGTTGCTCACTACAATATTAGATGCGTCGAAGTTCACCGGGAAAATATGATCGTTAATAAGGAAAGTTGTTGTTAAAATACGTGGAAAGATGCATTTATGAGGACATATTGACCAGATCTAAGGATAGATATGCAATTAATGAACACAATCTGAGCTAATGATGGGGTTAGAAATTCTGATTTGTTATAAAAAGTTGCATCTCATCCAGATTTGGCACTTTGCTGAATTGAGAATTCAAATATTGCTATTGCAAAGAAGTTGCAGAAATTTTCGCATGAATATCTTGATGACTGAAGAATTTAGTTGTATATTTAGTGAGAAAGGCTTAGCTAGAGTCATGGAAGAAGCATATGAAGTAGCATCAACTGATATACCTATAGCAGCATCATCACACACGCAGCAGAAATCCCCGCTAAATAAAATGAGCAAAGAGTAGAGAATGAAGAAGAAACAAGAAAAGAGACCCGTTGAGCAGCGTCAACAGGTGAAAGATAGTGAGGAAGAAGAAGAGCAAGTGAAAATGGAAATGGATAGTGCAACATTTCCATCACCTCTCCCACTGTATATTCCACCAAGAAAACTGAATTCAAAACTAGTGAAAGAGTCTCGAAGGACGCGAAGTATGGCACCTCCACACCTTTATTGGTAGAGTCAGTGCAATTCACCAGAGAAACCCTTGGGAAGATTCCGTAGTTGAAGTTCATGGACTATGATTTCAATGACATAAATAAATATTCGCAGTTCACATCAAACATATACTTGAAACAAGTGCACTACCCTGAGAGTGGTGTGACAAGGTTAGAACCGCAACAGTGGGCGATTCGATTGGCACAGCTAGGATTAGTGAATATGTTGAAAGTGTCGCACTTCGACATAAGTCCAAGGAGCACAACTTGTGTGAGACAACTGCTCTTGGTGGTGCATGATGGATGCCTATGGATGGGGAAGAGGATCCCATTCGACCTAATGCTAATATGGAGAATCACAATATTGCCTTATCAAGGGCAAAACCCTGCAAAGGAGTTTGTTGGAAAAGATCAAGACAAAGCCATAGCAAAAAATATGAAGAAGAATTTTGGACTAAAAAAATGGAAGCGAGGTTATGATATCAACTCGATCAATGGCTAGGGAGTTCGCTTTACAACACATATATTGGCTGGAAAAATCACGAGGAAGTGTCGGGCTAATGAAGTCCCTGCATTGGTGATTTCATTAGCTGCACAGAGTGTTAATGGAATTCAGTACAACTGGGCCGCATATATTTTCCAAGAATTCTAGACGATTACTGCGAGGCTCAAGAGAAAGGTACTCTGTTTCATTACACATGGTTAATTTTGATAATTGTGATGCTTGCATGGAGAGAGTCGAAATATTCATAGTTCCCTCTAGTACCCTTAGACATTTGTGAAGCAGTGTGGTATGCCTCGATGTGGTATACACTTAAACTGCGTGAGAACAAGAGAACATATTTTTTTTTTGTATTATACCATATGGACTTACACATGTTGGTGAACCAACTCCCTCACCTTTCACCGAGCCTATACTAATAGTATAGCAATGTCACGAAGTTTAAGGCCGAATTCCACAGAATTTACATACAGGCTCACAGGGAGATAAGGAATAAATGGCATCCCCTACCATATTTAGTGACAAAAGAAAATCTCCTAGCAGAGATACAACAGTGGCCCGCAAAGTGGATGACTGTGTTGGAGATACAGACAAAGGATAGTTTGATAGAGGAGGAAACAACACATTTCGAGGAAGCAAGTGGGAAGGATAAGGATGAGAATGAGTCAGAAGAACAGGAGTAACATGATGAGGGTCACTAGGATCCTCCTGAAGGTGATGAGCAGAAGAGAGAATCCAAAAAGTCACAAATAGACCAAGATGTCACGGAGAAGAGGAAGGCAGGCACCGAAGCTGCCACAAGAGGCAAAAAGAAGTAAAAGGTAGACAAAACAAAGGACATAACACTAGTGGTCCTCACTGATGGGGACTTGGATCAGATTGGGGAAACAATTCAGGAAGTGACGACATAATCATGAAACAAGTTAGAGGATCACTACAACGCACTTCTAACAGGTGTGGAGGAGCACATCGTAGAACTGAAGATTTTGGCACAATCAGTCAGATAGCTAGTGCAGGCAGAGGAAAATTTTGGAGAGGAAAGATCAATAGGGCCTACACTTGCAACGCAGATAACACCAATACCTACCAGAGCACTACAATTTGACTTTGCTGAGGTACAACAACAAGCCAAAGAGTGGAGGTACATGAACATTGCAACAGTATGACTTAAGAGATTACACAAGCTGTATCTAGAGATCATAGACGAGTTGAAGTTGTGTGACAACACACTGCACAACTAAACATTCAGGTAGAGAGAGAAGGAGCTTCACTGCAGCAAAAGCTCAACCAGGTGATCTAGGAGAAGGATTAGGCAGTACAGCGGTAGGAAAAAGCTGAAGGAGGTCATCGAAGAAACATGCTGTGAGATTTTGGACAATGAGGTCTGAGAAGAGGAACTAATGGAGGACAAGGTCATGAAGCTTGGTCTTGCAGTAAAAAGATATAAAGATAAAATTACAGAAGTGCAATTTTCATATGAGATGAAGATCAATGAGCTGCAAATGAAGCTACAACCAACCACAACATAGGAAGTGCGAGAGTAGAGGGAGACCAACCTGAAAGTTGCAATGGCTGACATCTTTGCAACAATTGTTGTAACTTTTTTTGACACCCTAGAAGTTACATAATTTTTAACATCTGCCACTTCAAAATATAATTGAATAGCTTAGCATGATGATCAGAGTGAAGTTTCAAGATCAATTTTCTCAATGCAAGTTTTTTTTATGCGTGGAGAGTGCCAATATTCATAGCGCATCCAAAGTTGAATAAATAGTGTCGTGTGGTTATGCATATCATTAAAAAAGATCGTGGACTATCTTTTCAATTTTCCAATAGCCAAATTTTATGCTACCAAGCATTATATAGTTATATGAAGATTATAGGGAAAGTAGTTGCAAACCAAACATTCATGGAAATTAATGAAGTGCCAAGTATAATAATTCCAAAGCTACCATCTCTTCATGTGCCACGAGTAAGAAGCTGTATCAAAATTTCAAAAGAGCCCATGAATGAGAGAATTCAACGGTGTCAATTGAAGATACTTGTTAATAAGAAAGATATTGGAAATGGAGTTTTTCAAAAGAAATTAACCGTGTATTAGTTGTGGAGAGTTTGGTTATTTAGTTTTTCAAAATCATGCATCAGTGGAAATCATGAGGCAACTATGGCATAGTGAACATTGCAAAGTCAATATAGGTGCGAATTCAATAAGAAACTTGCAGTTTTTAATGGTTAATATTAATGTTCATAGATCAACGACATATATCCAATTTCGCACCCCTCAGGCTTTTCAACATTTAATGGGGGTTTCCGAAATAAGTCATTTTTTCAAAACAACTTCTGGTTATGTGGAAATCTAAGGTTAATTTCGGTACCCCAGTCGAAATATCACTTTACTGCTTAGACCACCTCCCAAAATCCACTCATGGTTTACAATGACAGCGCACATGCCAATTCACCAGACAAGTTTAAAGGTGGAAACAAGTTTCTTTATGTGGCCACACCTGTTACTATTTTTCTATTTTTTTTCTTGTCGAGAACCCTTAGCAAACAGAGGAAAGGCAGAGGATGTTCAAACCATGCAGTGATGTTCAAAGATTTCAAGTCATTTGAGATATCCAGATCTACGACTTCAATGGAAGTCTCTTCCAAATGAAATTGGATTCCTAATATGCAACAATTCCTTTAGAAAAGAATTTGGATCATGGTCTATGGAAGTAAGGGTGGAAGAGAATTCCTGTTTTTTACAGGATTTTTCTTTTCCTGATTACTAATTTTGTATGTTTTTATGGTTTTTTTTCTGAATGGCTATTGGTCCTAACTTCTGCTGATACATTCTTAATGCCTTTTGCCATTCTGTATAGTCTCTCAGTACTATGTGTCTTATCAGGTTTTGTGATGCTGTATATGTCTCTTTATGAACCTATGATGCTGTATCTGGCCTCGTTGCTTCTACCTTAGCTGCTCCACCTACCTTATCTGCTCCACTGGCCACTTTTTGTATTTTCTGATATTTTTATATTGTGTCAATATAATACAATGATACTTTTTCTCTCTGATATAATACAATGATACTTTTTCTCTCTGAAAAAAAACAATTGCTTTTGAAAAGACGGTTGATTAGTCAACTTACAAGATTATTGTGCGTCTCATTTAAAATTTTCACAGGGTTTCGAGACAGTGAACTTCGATTGCAAATTCTGAGCAAACGGAGAGGAATTTCTAAATTCTGAAACACGGGTTTTTTTGGCAATTCAACAGAATTTTAAGCAGTTTGAGAGATTTCTGGGGTTCTTCGAAAGGGAATTATTCAAATTTTGTGAATGGTTGGATTGGAAAACATCCAACAAATGCAACAATTGATCGGATAACCTCGGATATGTGCAAATAATTAGTACCAGCAGTCAATATCATCTATGGGATGTATCACTATACTCCTTTCCTCATGGGTTTGGAAGTCTGCAAATATGTGAGGGAAACTTCTGGTACCATAACTGAGGATTATTATCCTGGCCTTGACAACATCTTTGCAGGATCTACATTGGGTTAGTGCTCATCTCAACTAACATAGTGCTTTTAATAAAATTTTGGGTTATGTATAGTAAGCAATGCCCACACAGAGGAAAAATTAAAAGTAAATTTTAGTAATTTTCCTTAAATTTGAAGATCTCGAGTGGCTATAGTTTTGGACTACAAAAAAAAGGGGGCTTCTATCTTAAATTATAGATATGGTTTTTAACAGCAGTGAAAAGAAGTTGAATGCATTTAAGATGAACATATGAGTTGTGGTCCAACTAAATACATTACAGAAAACCATGTTTGCTGAGACCTTCTTTTCTTGTGATAGCATAAAAATGCTTATTACTAGAACATCTTAACCTTCTCAAATTTGTATCGAGCTGCAATATTTGATTTTATTATTCTAATGGAATTGTCAAGTTTGTATGCAAACGAAGAAACACATAAACACATGATTTTGGAATTTGCTATAGGCATATTGCGAAGGTCCCATTCCCAAAAAATTTTATCAACAAACTTGACAATAGCTCTAGGAGTGAGATTAGGAGCTTTGATCCCACCCTGGATGTACCCAAGGATGAGATTGAAGGAGGATGAAAATATTTAGACAAAAAGGACCACTGCAGCCAAGTTATTGTTATAAATTTGAAAGAGATGAGATGGAATTATTAGTTCACTTCTTGGTTATAATCCATATGATAACTACTTCTTTGCCTGAAATGGAATTGGCTAATAGGGTAGTGATCAAAACACCAAAAGATCAGGTCTAGAGCAACAACAATTAAAATTGTGGCACTGATATGGACATTTCTCCACCTCCACATTTTGTTACTGTACTAGATTTGCAATTGGATCATGTTATGCATTCAACAATCTGAACCAATCTATTCAAGTGGGATCTATAATGTTTGGAAAAGTTCGCAATCAATTCCTCAAGGATTTTCTTCTCACAACAATGTCCTTCTGTATTGATAGTGAAAATGGTTGGAAAATTGAAAATATTCATTTCCTGTGATTTTAGAATAATGCTCTATGAAGGCATAAGAGATGGGTAGGAAAATCAGTGAAAGTTATATCAATTTTTGCAGCGCCAGCATGTCTCAAAAATCAAAGGATCCACTATTAGACAAATATTAATAGAAACTCCAGACTAAAGATTATTTCATTATTTATGGGATGACTCATTAAGTGATGGAAATGATTTCAGAGAAATGTATTTTTTGCAAGTGAATCAATTAAAGAAGAGGGTTGCAATGAAATTTCATAAGGGGATCTAATTCCTTTGAATTTTTCTTATGATTTCGCTGATTAGGAATGCACTACTTCAATAGGATTTCTCATCATTCATAGGAACAAGCAAGGCTGGTAACAATGTTGCACCTACTAGCCTAGCTACACTTATTGGCAAATCATTAACAGACAAAACTTTCCCACCTGCAAGATTGAGAAATCTTGAGAAATTATCTGCAAGCCACAAGATTATAAATGACTACATCAAAGCAGGTTATCATGAGAAAGCATCTAGAGAAAATATGAGCTACATCTGTGTGGTTGGGGGATTTTCCAAATCTTTGAAATCCACGACAAATTCAAATTTACCAGCCCTTTCAAAATCAAATTCTAACATCAAATATTCAAAATGTAAAAATAAAATAAATGAGAATTGAAAAGGTAAGAAGAGACAAATATTCGTAAAAAGGGAATTATATTTTGCTAGAGATCAAAATGAGCGAGTTAGTTTCAAGGTTTCAAGGAACAGATTCAAAATCTTAAATTTTAAATGGCAAATAGTATTATCTATTAAAAATATCATAACCAATATCTTCAAGCAATAAATCCAAAGTCAAAGGACACCTAGCAACATAAAGTTAGCAAATTGAGGGTCAAATTGCAGATCTCCAGCCAACAGTTTGAGCAACTTCATATTTTCAGGTAGAGAATCAGAAATTAAAAGAGATTTCAAGGCACAATACTTAAAAACAATTCAAAGTTTCCAGTAGATAAATTAAAGATATTATTTTTTTTTAGTTTATTGTTTAGGATTTTATTCCATAAATATTGTACCAATTTAGGAGAAATTTATTCTATATATTGTTTCATTTGTAATGTAAAAGGGATGGATTCTGATGCCAAAACCCTGTCACTTTGGAAAACTTTTATTATAGAATTCCTAATTGACGTATTCCAGCTCCAGTTCCTTGCAAAATTTGTTTTTCCTGTTGTTTTTGCAGTGCTTTCATACCTTATTTCTGCACATGTTCAAGGTAACATAGGAGATCTAGGTAAGATAGATTGAATGTCAATCTCTCTGAAATCCCCTGCAAAGTTATAATCATTTAAAGAGATTGATTAACCGAACTGTTCTTCTTGGTTAATTACTCTACATATTTTAATTTTTGCCTTCTTTCATCTCTTGAATATGTTTGGTTTGGTTGTAGAAATCTTCTACACACATCCACTATATCTAGTTGATTAAGTATTCAGTATTACTACTTAATTATCATGTATTCTCTTATATTCTTCTGTCAAATTCTCTAAAAATTCATGACATTCTATCAAACTGGATGCTGGAACTTTGACCAAGGACTCTGCAAGAGAGGGATTTATTCATGGATATAGATTGTGTAATCATCAGCAACCACCCAAAATAAATCATAGATCTGGCCATTGCGCTCCATAGGCTTCTGTTCAGTGACAATAAACAATGTTAAAAAAGGCCCCATGACATTTGAGGGAGCCCGTTTTGGTTCAAGGGCCAGCTTGAACCTAAAGATTGGTTGATTTGGTTGCTCACTGTAGTTTTTGTGGCCAAGAACTGCCTAAGAGAAACAAGTACAACAATAGTGGTAGATTATGGGAATATTTTGGATGAGATCTTACAAATTTGGACTTCATTACAGGAAGATCCAAATGTGCAGAAAATACAAGACGATATTCAAAAGAATCAACAACCACTAGAGGAGATTCAGGCAATGGTAAGGACTTTCCAATCTCACAGAAGCTCACAAAGATCAATGAGGGAAATGCCCTCCAGAAGAAGATAAAGGATCCAAGGAAGGAAGAGAAGATTCTGACAAAGAGAACTCAACCATGGTAGGATGAGGCTCTCCAACTGTCCTAAGCAGTGGATGAGAAGCTTCAAGAGCTTCAACAGAGAAAGACAACAATGATGCAGAAGGCTAAAGAACTTTTGATAGAAGCACTGTTAGAGGAAGTGCGCAATGAAGAGAAGCAGGTCACAAACATTCTACAGTAGTTCAACAGTGCCTACAACAACATTGTAGCAAATATTATAGGCAAATCAGCTAAGTGACTCGACATGAGTCACATGTGAGTGTTGGGTGCAACCCAACTTGGCCTAGATTTTGGAAAAGACTCCACATTTTGTGGGGCAGAGTGCACAATGGAGCATGCATCAGAGCGCAGTTTGAGCAAGTAAATATATTGTGCAATGTAAGGGCTTTAGGGTGGATCAAAGCCCCTTCTTTTTGTAAAAGCACGTGACTTTGTAAAGGATCAATGTGATTTTGAGCCATAGTTGCTTGTTTTAGGGAATCCATGTTATTTGGACCGTGGTATTTTGATAATGTAACCCTTCAATGTAATAGTATATATAGGGTAAACTAATAAGAAGAGAATCATCAATCTTGAATTTGATCTAGATTAGTGTTATGAGTGAATTATTATGATCTGTAATTTGATAGAGAAGGCAAGGCTTTGCATCTAAGTGCGCAGATAGCCTGTAGCTTAGTGCACAGACCAAGAATTGTTTGTTCTTCAAATATTTATTATATTAAGCAACAATTATTGTGGACATAGCCCTACACTGGGGTGAACCATGGTAATTTGGTGTTTGATGTATATATTTTCTTATTATCTGTTGTAGAGTAGCAATTATTATAGTTTCATTTTACTTCAACACAATGATGGTTTATGGTTTTATATGGCATGTTTAAGTGATTAATCTTATGTAGCGAAGTGATTTATCAGTACTAATAATAATATAATATAATAATACCACATCTCCTAATCCTTCAAGGTTATAGAACCCTGGTTCTGCATCCTCCCATAATCACTTTGGGTGAGACTACGATTTGCTTACATGTTGTTGCTGAAAGGACCAGTGATTGAGGGTTTTGTTGGTGCACCGCATAGATTGAACCTGGGTTAGCCCAAACCAAGCCAAAATTTCCATGCAAAAACATCCACATATTACTTAAATAAATATAAATACCTTTTCTTGTATTGCCTAGGTACCTCTTTGGATAACTTGACCACCTTAGGCTTCTACTCAATTCCTAGATTACAATCTTCCATCTTCTATGGCCTTGTTTAGACTCAACCTTTACTGGTACATCATTTTGATCAATTTTTTTTCTCTAAAGGAACCAAACACTTTGGAATAATATTATATTTTAGTTGTAGGATTTTTTATCAACAACATAATTCTTCCATTTTGGTTCCAAATCAACCGTCTCTAGTTCACCTTCCTCTTCAAAAAAGTGATCTATCTGATTAGCTGAAAATTCATCTAGTTCCAAAAATCACATTGTTTATTTATCATCCTAAAATACTTGCTAATGCTTGACATTTTCAGGGATTGGCGGTATGTAATGTAACTCTATTTCATACCTTATCTGTGGATTATCAAGAAGCTTAAATGTACTTGTATCTATTGCCAAGAAATGTGTTAGTTGATTCCACTCTGGTGGCACAACATTTATATTAAATGCTTAGAAGGAACTCTTAATGAGATATCATACTTCATTTTGGTAAGACCTTAGGTGCAATGTTTTTTTTTAACACAATATCCTTATATACTTTACAACCAACTCTGAATCTCCAAAGACATACATATTTAGAATTTTTATGTTTTTTTCTCATTTCAAAGCATGAAATTAATGCTTCATATTCTGCTACATTATTGCTTGTATCAAACTCAAATTTGAAAGAAAACGAAATATTCTCATTCTCGGGTGATATAAGAACTATGCATGTACCAAACTTCTCCTTCAAAGAGGCTCCATCAAAACATATAGTCCAAATGGGATCTACTTCAAAAATAATTTTAGGGGGTAATTTATGAAATACAATATTTTTATTAGCACCAATATTTTCAACTATCATATAACAACCAAAATCATAGTCTAAATTGTACAAAGGTGAATTATTAGGAGAATTACTCTTATAGATAACTTGAGTAAAATTCATTTATATGTGTATTATTCTTAATTCCCCACCAAAGATAAGTACTGTTGCATATGACATGTCTAATTGAAATGTGCTTCCCAACTTCATATCCCAAGATCTGGAGAGTAGCATACCAAACTTGACAAAGATATCAAAAACTACTAAACCCATCACCAAACTCTTGGTTGGGAGTTGTGACAAAGAAACTACCAAATATTTGATTAATATGATACACTTGACTCTTCTAGAATTGAAGGAGTATATATCATGACAAGGCATAGTGATTTGAATACCCTATTCCTCCATCACAACCTTTGGAATTAAGTTGTGTGAAGCTCTATAATCCAACATACATTTGCGCAATAGGAAATCATAAATATTGGGAGTTACATAGAATTGAGGAAATGAATCACTCCTCTCCTCCACATGTGGTCCATACGTCACTAAAGGCTTTGCATATTGCAAATTTAGTGTATTAATCTGTACATTTTTTGTGGAAACTATTTGATTTTTTCCAGCTACCTTTGGTAAACTAGGTTCTTTCCGAGTTCACTGAGTGGGATAGAAATATTTATCTTTTCTAATTCCTTTACCAAGTTGAATGCACCATAAGCTTTTTCAAACTTCACGTGATCTTCATATTCTCTATCTTGCTGACTTTTTTGATGTACCTATGATGTCTTCTTTGATATCTTGTAATAGTTTTATCTTGTTCCTTACCTTGCTCCTTGGTTTTATCATCGATTTTTTTTTTATTGTGATCATTAGATTTATTTGGATCTTTTAATTTATTTATATTCTACCTAGATCTAAGATCACACTTGCTATGTACTTCAACTTCCATGAAATCAAAATTTTTTCTACAAGAAGAATATAAATAATCCTTCATACCTTGGATATGTGCATCTTCATTTGCTTCTTCATCATAGACTACTTCATAATGGTTTTGAATAAAGATTACATTATTTTCCAAATCCTCGTGATCATCAATCATTAGAGGAGGCTACACTTGTTCATCTATGTTTCTTTTCTCCATTTATACAAATTGGGGATGAAAGGGTCCCATAGATTGATTTGGATTTCTATTCTCTCTCTCTGAATTATTCCTTGGTGGGTTCTTACTATCAAATTCCAATATGGCCATTTTATTTGATAAATTTATGATCACACATGCCATCTCACCAAGCTTTTGATCCTATGAATCTTTTCCTACACCAAAAGGTCCAACTTCTTATTTTCCCCTTCTTCTCTTAACAAACTCTGCCTTAGCCCTCAACTTAGCCCTCAACTTACCAGATGAAGTTAGGTTTGACTCAATTTCGAAAACATCAATCTACATTTTAGCTAGAGTGTCAAACCTCCTTTCTCTCAGCATCAAGAGAAATCCATAATCAAATTCCGCAGCAAAAGTGACTTTCACTGCTACAAGAGAAGGTTTGATTTCATTTGGAATCTTATTCCAAACTTTATTAAATTCCTTAATGAAATATAAAACAAAATCACCATTTTTCTTTTTTCATAGAATTTAATTTTGTCCAATAATACAAATGATATTTCCTTTCACCCCATTGTTTAAGGAACGTATCTACCCAAGAAGTAATGGAACCAACAACAAGATGTCTAAACCATGTATTTACCTCTCCTTCCAATTGCAAAAATAATTTCATGTACACATCCTATTCTTCCACATTCTTAAACAATTTGTTCATCTTCACCATTACATCTAGGAATATGATTGAGATATCCTTGAGGCATATCATGTGGATTTTGAGGTAATCTAAGAGGTGTGTGTCTTGTAGCCACTAAATCATTAATATTATATGCAACCATTGTATTTTGTTGAACAACTATTTATGGAATTAATAGTGGAGGTTTGTGCTTGATGAAATCTTTGACATCTTTTCCTTCAGATAACCTAGAAAAGATAAAAGAAATTTCTTCTAGGAGTTCAACTTTTGTATTTTAATTCAAACAATGAAAGTAAAGGATCTTTTAACATTTCAAAACTATCAAGCATAAATTTTTTTCTAAAGGGGCACCTTTTTCAAGAAACCAAAGTGTTCTTGGGGTTAACTCTAGAGTATCCCTTGATATTTTAGGAGTTTCACCACCTTGACTTGAAGTTACTCTGTGTGAAGTACTTGGAATCAAAAGTTGTTTCTTTTCTCTCCAAACGCGTTCCCGAACTAAATTTTTAGGATCTGATAAGACTAGAGTTTTCTCTAGTTTAGGGTTATTACATGTATCTCTTCTCCTTGTTTCCAACTAGTACAGTTCACAAGGTGAATGTTAGTTATCCAACCTTCTTCCCTTCTTCACCAACAAGGAAGAACCAATATTTTCCTAGGGAAAATTATGCTCTTTCTTCATTCCTCGAGAACGACATAAAATTTGATGTTGTTTCCCAGAGACAATTCCTGGATAGGGAATTAGTGCCTAGGCATTAAAATAACTAATTAATTTTCAAAATATATGTATAGAAGCTAAATAAATTATAAATATGTCTTTGAACCATGAAACTCATTTCTTTCAATCCAAACAAGCCAATTCCCAAAATTTGTAGAAAAAATGGTCTTAAAGAGGTGGCAGAAGAAATAAGAGTAGGAATTAGTTTCTTGACCAGTTAAGAATTCAAGAAACTAAAACTTAGGAGGAATTTCATTGAACATCTGTGAATTCAATGGAATATGATAATACATTGTTAAAATATCTAAAATTATACTGTGTGATTCACACAAGATCACAAGTGCAATTGAAACACATTGAATCTCACACAAATTTGTTAATATTATATTAGTTATATATATTTACTTTCAGAGGAATATTGTAGGCTATTTAGAACATGAAGAATACATATCACATAAGAAGACTATTGACTACAATTAAATTTGAGAACATGAATCTTTATTGATCTCTTGAAATTCTTCTTTGTGCATTTTAGTACAATATGCCAAAATTTTCAAAACTTCCCAACTCCTTTCTTGAGTTCTTTCACTTTCCTTTTTACAAAGTTGAACAACAACTGTTTTCGTTACCCTTAACAAATTGTGAAAACTAATTTTTAACTAAAATAATAAAATAACATTTTAAAAAATCATTAACAAAACAAAATTACAGAATCGTAAGACTTTGAAGATTTGACTTTGTCATATTAGAAAAAGTCCCTAGTGCAAATTTGGAGCAAGGATCTAGGGGATTAGACACAAAATTGTGCTTGATGATTCCATTGGTCACCTTTTGGGTACTGGCACCTGACCATCCCTTTTAAAGAGACATCCAACTCTATGAATGTTTTATAATTAATAATTACCAGGAACAAGTTCTTTAACTTCCACCAGAGTCAGAATTCCTTATGTAGTCTTTCAAATATCATTTCCTCCTTTACGACATCACCCAATTCATTTGATCATCTTTTCATTTATCTTTGTGCAATTTCCCTTGATATGCCTCCAAAGGAATCATATCATCATGTTGATCCTAGCATGAAGGTAAACCCAACTGCACTAGCTTGTCAAATTTATTAGTGAACATATTAATATTCTTTTGCACAACCCTGCAATGTTCCAGAGCTTGATTCAGCAAACACCTTTTTGTCAACACTTTATTTGTCAATTGAGTTTTTTCTTCTACACTAGTGCCTTTAACTCCTCCCAAGATCTTGTATTTAACGATTTTACAATGTTAGTCACCTTTTGAGGCATATAAGCTAGTTTTCCTCTTATCTTCTTGATAGCATGTTTGGTCCTACGAAGAATGTCCTTTTCATCACCTATCAACCTGATTCAATTCTAGATTTGGTTGATTTCTTCAATTATCTTATCCCAAATCAGTGGTTTGGCCAATGAAAACTTGACTAAACTGAGATGGGTGGGGGTGAATCAGTTTAGCATATTTATGGATATTAAAATTATTTTCTTGAAACTCATTAACTGAAACATTACATGAGCAAATTAATAAATAATGACCAACAGATTGAATATGTGAACAATAAGTAATAAACAAACCAAAACATCACATGAACACATAATAACAACACATATTGACACCAAATATATGTGGAAACCCATAAAGGGAGAAAACCATGATTTTATTATTATTGTGATGCAAATGAAAGATCCTATTCCTTATTACATCTGGTTTTCTATAGGCTCCAACCTACAGGAGGCTGCTACCTCAATTTTCTGCAAGCTGCAACTGCAAGGAAGCTCCAACTCCCATATGTTTTTTGTAGGCTACAACCCACAGGAGGCTCCTACCTCAATAGGGTTCAACCTGCTATTTATCAAGCCACTACTTGAAAGGGTACTACCATCCCCTGATGCAAACAAGAAATAACAATGTGTTGGTTTACCTGGTCATAAATATTTCATACCTTCATCCTCATTTCCACATCTTCTTCCCTTCAAATCTGTTTGACATAAGCTTCATTAGTGCCAGGTAATTAATGCATAAACTCGCACAAGTTCTCCCTCTCTCTAACCATTCAATGCCTTCTAAAATCACATCTTTTATAAAGATAGTTTGTTAGTTATTTGTATCCCACATTGGGATATGAAGTGAATAGAATTGACTCTTTCCCTTCCACTCATTCGTTTCCAAACCCTTCATATCTTGATTCTTAGAACAAAAAAATAAATAAACCATACAAAATTATTTTCATGCACATGTAATGGTTAAATGCATCAACCTAATGACAACATCAAATAACAATATTTATCATTAATGCATCACAACAATCTTTGCAACATCTTTGCCTTTGCCTTGGAGTCTTGCCTTTGCACCACAACAATTAAGCACAATCAACAATTTCACATCACAAAAAACTCTTCAATGTAGCAATCTTTGCAACATTATCAAAAAATTTATGTATCACAACTCTTCCACCTTCTTCTGCTCCTTTGCATTGTTGATCTTGTTCGTTAGTGTAGACAATGACTTGTTGTTTCTCCTTTACCTATTGTTGCTCCTTCATTGTTCCTTATTGTTTCTCGTTTTCCTTTGCTAGTCCTTCATTGTTCCTTGTTGTTGCTCCTGTGCATCTCATCTTTTGCTACTTTGCTCTTCACTGCACTTTTTCCTTCTTAGCCTTGGTGCTACTATTGCATACCTTGTTGCTCCTTTGTTTTTTGTTCCTTGTACTACTCCTTTGCTTGCTACTCCTCTGCCATCAATGACAATATTGGAAACATTGGATTTAATGATGGGTAGTTCTCTTATCAAATGTGTCTTCTATTTATTTCAGCCTGCCATTTCTTTTTCTCTTCCTTTGTAGCTTTTAGTATTTTTTTTCCTGTTGCATCTCTTGTCTTAAAAGCATAGTCTCATCTAAATACATTTGGAAAAGTTTCATATACTTTTCAAATTCAACCTCTTTCAAGTTTAACCTTGATAGCGCCTTTTCCAAATCATCTAAAGTCTCAAGAGGAACAATAGGTTGTGTGGTAGAAGCAGAAGGTGCAATAGATACATGGATTTGAACCACCTATGTTAGCTTATGAACTTGTTCTTAGGGTTAGTGAACATTTTTTCCTTTATACAATGAGAGACAGGAGATTCTCCTTTTCTTTCTCCACCTAAATTAATTTAGGGGTTTGCACATGCTCAAAATTTGGAACTTCCAATTTTTTCTTTAGTTCCTGCATCTACACCTCCTTTGCTTGTATAAAATCTTTGATAGATTTTACATATTTTGGGTCTACTCCTAACTTTATAATCCACCCTCGTAGCTCGTCTATTCTCATTTATTTTTCCTCGGTGGAAAACCTTTATTGCTTCAATTTATTTGTTATCTTTGAAAATATAAGCATGGATTTATTCATATCTAAGGAAGTTATGGCTAATTCGTTAAACAATACCTTTATTGTTTATCTATGTAAATCAATTTTATCCAATATATTGATATCCTTTAAATTCATGGAAATATTGATGGCCTAGAAATCCGGGGTTACTTGTACAACCTGTGATTTAGGATGTATGATGGCAACCTTAACTAGTTCTTTTCAAAATCCATTACAGATAATAACCTAGTCTAGGATGGGGCAGCAATATATGCCCATATTTGAGCTGATATGTCCATATTAGCATTCAATAATTTCTCCTTTATATCTAGAAAATGTGAATGAATTTTCTCTGCTAACTAATGTTTTGGCTTGGAAGCTCCTTTTTCCTAACTTTGATGTAGAAAAATATAATGCTTTAGGACTCAAAATTTCTAATTCAAAGTTAGGTTCTCTTAAATTGGTTTTTGCCACTCGTTGACCTAAAACCTCCATTGACTCCAATGTTGTTTCTTCTTCTTCATTCCTCGACCTTTTTCAAGATTGGTTCTCTGATTCTGATTTATGAATTATCTATTTCCCCCATTTTTTAATCTTTTTCTTTAGGGAAAGGATTATTATTAAATGTTATTAACCTCTATGTACTAATGTTATGAAATTGGTTCCTCCTCAATCTATGTATCATTGTTATGATAACCTTTCACGTTTGGTTGGTTGTCATGCTCATATAAAGCTAACTGGAACTTTGATCTTTTGTTGGATATTATGTGTTGGGGACCATAAGCCCACACCTTTCTTTTAGGAAGGCTCATGGAGGCTAATATTCAGTTCAAAACCTTGAAAGCTTGTCTAGTTTTTACAATAAATGGACAAACCTCTTGTTTATGCTTAAAAGTCACCTCCTACTTCCTTTGTACAAAATGCACAAGGTCTAATTTTATTCTTTTCCTTATATATTGTAATGAAAAAATATTGATTGACAAGAAAATGGGCAATTGGTAGGGAGGTACTTCTGAGCCATATATCCTAATTTTGGTATAATCTTTATATATGTATCAATCTCCTCTTGTGTCATCGCTTAATTGCATAATTTGTGTAATATCCATAAATATTCTTGGTGTTACATCATTAAATATAATTGTAAACACTATTTACATGAAATGCATAAGATATTATGAAGATCCTTCGTTATTCTACCTCCTCCTTATAACAGAGGTCTAGTAAACCATTGATTATTGTTCACCATAAGAATTATGAACTTGCAATTTTAAATTAGAAAACTTTGTAACCTCATGGGAATATAACATGAAGTATGACAAAAAGGATGGATACTTGAAATACCTTATATCTCTGAATTTAGATATATGAAAGTTAATTGTATCATAAATATATGCAACAAGATCAAATTTTATTTTGCGCTTTCTTACAGGGAAATAGTGTTGAAAAACCCTAAAACCTTTTCATCAACATAATTCACACCATCAAGACTTAAGATACAAGAAATGGAAAAAAAAAGCTTCTTAGATAAACTCAAAGAACATATTTAATTGGAAATTGGGATTCAACTCTAGGATAAGAGTACTAGCAGGTAGAATGGAATCTAACATGATTATCTAATTATGAACTTCAGGCAGTTCTCTATACAATTGCATTACAGTGTCACCGTGAGTGACTGAGGATTTTCTATAGTCAGTAGATGTAATATGCTAGGGATATTATCAAGATACATTTGGAGAAAAACTTGACCATCCTTAGACACAATACCTTGATTACATGACATATAGGATGTTCCATATGAAGAAAAAAATTCAGGGAAGTCATAAGATTGGGTAATGGTAGCAAACCTTAAACAAGACTCACATGCTAGGAAAGAATCGTTTGAGTGAGAAACTATACTCAAGGCTTCCTCCCCAACTTGAACCAAATTCAAGTGACAATGGCTATTGTATATATCTACTTCATGGGTAATTAAGGGAATACTATCAAAATCTAGAAAGTACTAAGGTGCATGGTTCGAACTTAGGAATTGTATAAAAATATAGAAAGTAGAAAAGGAAACTACTTGAAAGTGTTTCTTTGAACAATTTGTTGGATTGGAGCTCAATGTTCAAGGCTAGGAGTGTTGTGCTAGGTGGGTAAGCAACCATGGCCACAGGATCTACTATGTTTTCCTTTTGCAATAAAAAAAAACATGTTTTCTCCTTTCTATTTTATCAAGTCATATCTTTTTTCCTTTGGACGTGAATTTCAAAATTCCCTAGTGACATCATTAATGAAATCATGATTTCATGTTGACTTAGAATGCCACATCAATTATCCCCATACGTTGCCATGAAAACGTTATACCTCCATTTGTGCATGTGTGTCTATGTCATGTCTGCTTACTTGTCTCTTGAGTCATCTACTCTATTTTGTACTCGTGCTATCACGTTGAACTACTTTTGGAAAAATTGTTGGTAGTATGGCCCCCCTCATAGCAGTTTCAAACTTTGAGGAAAGGAGGGCCTACAAAAGATCTGGTTCATTGATCATAAGTGATCAGATTGGCGCGAAGCTTGTCCATGGCCTCCCTACTCCCTCCCCCCCATCCCACCTCACTAAAGATCGACTTGAGGGTGTGGGGTCCATGTTGGATATACATTGGTAGGTCTGGCACTGCCACATATCAATGGTGATCTAACACCTCGACATGAATTGTTGATTTTCTTGATATATTCCAATGTTCTAAAAATTTACTAAGGTGTCGAATTGTTATAATATCAATTCTTGACCACATGTACTTCAACATTATAACTTCAATTTATATATTTCATTTTGTATACACACACATGAAAAGTCCTTCTACTACAACACCAACCGAGACAAAAGTTGACCAATTCTTTCAAGAAGTATGTTTTGTTGTTTTTAAGAGAGAATCAATTTGTAAAAGAGTCCATGATAGCTAAGACACCCCTGGAGGAGTATATTAAGGAACTAAAACAACAATTGGATGAGTTTCTACAAGCATACAAGGGTATGTTCTAAAATCCTAAAGGGTTATTGCTCAAGAGAGATGTGGAGCATGAGATCCAATTGTTGTTGGACTCTTCCATTTTGAAACGCTGACTTGTGTAGGAAATACATTATAGAGGCAAACAAGATGAAGAAGCAGTTGAAATAGTTACTAGAATAAGGTGTCACTTAACCAAATACCTCACCATGTGGATCACCTATCATCACTATTGAAAATAAGGATAATACTTGGTAGATGTGTATTGGTTACAAGGTGTTAAACAAAATTATGCTCAATAATAGGTACCCTTACCCCAGATAGATGATCTATTGGATCGATTGCAACAATATAAATACTTCACCAAGTTATACTTAAATTTAGTGTATCACCATGTTCGGGTAAGTGAAGAAGATACCTAGAAGATCTATTTTAAAACCAGATAAGGTTTGTGTTAGTGGTTAGTCATGTCATTTGGCCTATGTAACACACCAACAAGGTTTAATGAATTCCATACAACACACTTTTATAGATTCATTTATTATTGTTTATTTGGATGATATAATGATATATAGTGCTATCTAGGAGGAGCACATTCTCGTATTTGACATAGGTGCTAGATACATTAAAGAAGCACCATTTGTTGGAAAATACCAAGAATTATGAGTTTTCACAACAATATTTGGTGTAACTGGGATATGTGATAACTGGGAAAGATTTGAAGATAGATTCTACTAAGATGGAGACCATCATGAAGTGGCCTATGCCTACTAATGTTTATGAGGTCGAGATTTTTCTTGGTGAAACATTGAACCTAAGGAAATTCATAACCTTTTTTTTAGTAGTAGTAGCACTAATCTACATCATAACATCAAGTGCTAAGAATTTCCAGTGGCGAAAGGGTTAATATAGGGCCTTTGAGGAGCTAAAGAAGAAGTACAGTCAAGTATTGATTCTAGCATTATTGAAAGTGGAGACAAATGTAAGTGGGTATGCTACCAAAGTGGTCTTAATGCAGGAAGGAAGGTATGCATGCTACCATTTTGAAGTATTTCATGGGGCGGTTATCAACTACCCTACCTACAAAAAGAAGCTCTATGTCTTGGTGCAAGTTGTGAAGAAATTAAAACACTATGTGATGGGAAAGGAGATATTAATCTACATAGATCACCAACCACTACGGTACCTCCAAGCCTAGAGTAAGCTATAAAATACCAAGCATTGCAAGTGGATGAGGTTTCTATGGTTGTTTCATTTAATGACCAGGTACATGATGAGCACTAGTATTGCAACAAGAATGATGCAACTCATGGGGCTACCAACTTGTTGTGACCATCAACAACCCCCCTTTTTATTAGTGTTAGTAATAACATTAATAAATGGGGACCCTTCCAAAAAATCAAATCTTAGCATTTAATGTTTCCTTTTTGTTTTTAAAATAAAACAAGATATCAAAGTGGAACTTGCTAAAACATGTAAATTTACCTTTTCATACTCCAAGCGCATGAAACATCACAAACTATGAGTTTCCTTATAAAAAGCGCTATATGACCACAAGAACTAAGAAAAGCTTTATAAGCGGAAAGTCTCGAATATTAAGAGAAGCTTTGAAAACCTCACTTTTAAAATCATATTATCGCATTGCAAAAGATCACAGTGGGCATCTCTTACAAAAGTAACTCCTCGAAAATGCGATCTGCGAGAATGCGAGATCACAAAGTCTTACAACCTCATCGCATCTCAAATTCCAAATTCCACGACACTACATTATTTAAAATTCCCAAATATTTCGAAAAGTGATAAGCCTCTCGCAAATCGCATATCGCATATCGCAGCCGCCTGACGAAATGATGATTTTTAATGATAGCAGGTTTTGCGATATTGCGATCTGCGATATTGTGAAGCAAATCACAAAATCACTTTTATCCCAGATCAAAGGGCTCAGAGTTCTAGGAAAATACTTTTTGTCTTTCAATGTAAAAGCTATGAACATAAAATTTTAACTTAACGGTCCATTAGTGGTCATTTATTAAAAAAACGAATCGGATTAGGGTAAAGGACCATTTGACGCAAGGTGATATCTTTTGATATGATTTAGAATTAAAACTTTCTCGTCACCTTATTTTTGTCTTTCTATTGATGTTTCCTGTATTCATTATCATCTTTATCATATCCTTGCTCTCTGTTTGCAATTTTCAGGAAGAGTACGTAGAGCGTAATACACGATGAAATGGGGAAGAAAGGCAAAGCACCTGCATCTGAGAAAACAGAAATGACTCCATTATTCATAGACACCAATTGTACTAGGGATGTAGGGATATCTACCTAGGAAGCCATGTACCAATTGTTAGAAGAAGAAAACCGAGAATTATGAAGATTACAGTTACAGCCGACGGACGTGGCTCTTCTCAAGCATCCATAACTGAGCTTGCATGTTCGTTTCTACACCATATTGCTGCGAGGCTGAAGAAACTCCCCTACATTGATATGGTGAAATGGATTATAGATCACACAAATATATCTGATAGGGAATTTAAGATAGCCAGTTAGCAAGTCATGGGGTCGTTTACCCCAAACAATTTGAGACGTATCACTTGCCAGAACCCCAGGCTAGCTACAACAAGTAGTTTGTAGAAAAGTTTTCCAAGGAGAACGAAGACTTGGCAGAATGCACAGAGCACTGGTCGAACAATGAGGAAAGATTAAAGAAGGATAAAAATGGTATGTACGACACTGGCTCTCTTTCTTCTCCTTACTTTTTTGCCACTGCAATGTTTTGTAGACTGTTTGGGAGACCAGACATAAATAAGTTTTCATCATAGTGGTTACCTCTATTGGACGCGGCTACCAATGCCACCATAATGGATTGGGCCCAAATTTTATCAGATAATTTAGTCTCTACTATTTTAGGATATCGAACTAAAAGAAGTTTTACTTCAAGGGTTTACCCTCCATTCTTTTTGAGTGCCTATGTCATGGAAGCCATTTGATTTGTTTCTGATTTTCCTATCATGGGATGGAAGTGGACAGTACAAAATACTCTTCCCATTCAGTTTTATAAAAAATTATTGTGGGAATCCAATTTCATCCCACGTTTCTACAAGATTTGTCATGGAGTTATGCTCCCTATTCATAAAATTCTCTACAACAGAGACGCCCCAAGATATTCCCCAGAAGTTGAGGTTGACATTCTCCAAGTGGGAAGGTGGTTTGGAGAGGAGTTGTTCACATACATCAAGGTGTTTGGTAGCATTTCTTCACCCTATGTGCTTCCTTTTTACTTCCCCAATAAACTAATACCCAGGGAAATAGCCTACCAGACCTATGGCATGGAGGAATGAGCAAAGTACTAAAAGATTCTAAAAAGGCCATTTGGCCTCAATTTCCTGTAGTATGCAGAGCTTTTGCATTATTTGACTTAGGTCATGCTTTTAAAGAGGTTGATAATATGTTATGTTTACAACTACCAAAGTTCCCAAGGAGGCGGTATGATCCCTTTGGTGTTGTAAGTAATTTTACTACAATTGTTAAAATAAAAGTGAAGAAGATCCCTTTGACACTGTCTTTCTACATAAGAACACTTTCAGAGAGGTTCTACATATGGCACAAATTCAGTTTGACCAAGAAAAACTTCAAAAGTTTGACAATTATAGAAAACAGAGGTTAACAAAGGTCCCTTTGGACCAATTTCTCATTGAACGAATAAGGGAGCCTACTCCCAGTGTAAACATAAGTGGAAGTTCAAAAGAAGAGAAGTCTAAATCAAATTTCGAAAAAGAATCAGCTGAAAAGTTCGATGATCAGTCCAACAGTGAACACAACATAAGTGAGGGGTCAATTAAAGACACAACTCAATCTACAAAAAAGCCTGACCAGCAGGATTTGTTCCCAAAACAAGCTGAAGTTCCCACTCCCCTTACAAAGCCAACAAAGCCACTTGTAGTGGATCTAGAAGGGGAATGGGAGAATTTTAATAATTTAATCAACATTGAGGAACAGAGTGTAGAGCCACTGACAAACCTAAGAGAGACAACCATAGAAATGGTGGTAGAAGGGGCTATTAATACTCAAGAAATAGAGCACATTTATGTTGCTCCGTCATCTGAAATTGTAATAAAGAAAGAGGAGATTCCTCCTCTAGACGTATTTTATAGCGGTTGTTGTCAGAAGGCAAAGGAAGAAAAGAAAGATAGATGTCATGCTCACTCCAGAGGATGAGCCTCTGGATGTTCTTTGGAAGGACCCAACTATAGACCCATCGGAAAATCTAACTAGGCTCTCTCAGATCACAGGAGCATATGCTTCAGCAACAATTGATAAAGCAACAGAAGTTCAAGTGCTACTAAAAGAGAAGGAGGATAGGGTTTTGTTTTTAGAACAACAACTACAACAAGTCAACATCAGTCAAGAAGCAGAAACACATCTAATAAAACTCCAGCAAGACTTCCAACAGATGTAATTGAATCATCAAAGCAGTTTGGCCAATAAAGAAATACAGTTACAAGCTATGATAGAGCTGCATAAGGGGGATCCCAAAATTGGGGAGTTTATCATAGAAGCACTCGCCCTTAATGCCCAACTCTTGCAATAGGAAGAAATACTCTGTGAGAAGATCTCGCAATGGAATTCCCATTGTCAAACGAGCGATAATATTACAAATCAAGTCGTAGATTTACGACTTGATTATCATTTAATTTTTAAGAAGATTGCAGACTTCTTGAACTGGCAGAGACTAGAAGAAGGGAAAAGAGTGGAATTTCCTAGAATTGACGAATCACACAAAGAAAGGTTATTTGCGAAATGGGATTCCCAACTTATAGAAGCAGAACATGCAATGAAAGAGGCAGAGACAGCAGTAAACAGTGTCATTGAGAGCATAAATGAAAATCTGCAACAGGCCAATTTGATATCAGAGACTACCCCGGTCTTCCTCCCAAAGGCACAACAACTTCAAACAGAGTGGAAACAGATATCAGAGGAAAAGAAAAAGTCGATTAAACAGGGAAATAGGTTAAACTGGGACACATACTGGCAGTACCTGGTAAAGCCACATAGCCAATGGATGACCCTGAAATGCTTCGTAACCTTTGCCGCAAAGATAGTGCCAGCTCTAACCAACACCATATTTGCAGGACGGTTAAGAGCTGAAGTCGGCCAACTGAAGCTCTTGAAACTGATGATGGGCATTTGCAATCTAAAGGATCAGATGCAGGATTTATCATAGATACAATTTAGTTTTGTTTTAGTTCATTTTTTCTTAAAATGAGGCAAGTGGTTTAAACCTCCTCATCTATTTTTGTAATATTTATTTTTAGACTTCATTAGAGTAGTATTTAAACCCCTCTCATGCATTTAGAGAGGGGTCCAGAGTTTTATCAAAAACAATTCTTCAGAATGTGCAGTTTACCCCCCACTGAGGAGGTTTTGATAAAATGAATGGAGCGATAAATTCATGAGTAGAACTTATTACCAATGGTATTTTTATCTCCTGATACTTTTTACTTATGTGCCAAGCGATAAATTATTTTCAGTTATTGATATATGAAAGTCTGAATGTTTAGTTGTCATTATTACACTTTTGTATGGTGATAGCTTACTTTTTTATGCTGAGTATATGAATAAATCTTATGCGATATGTTTCTCATAATTGTTTCGGCTAACTTTTTATACAAAACAATCATTTTTAATGGATTCTTTTCTCGTGGTGATTGAATGATTTATATTATCAATTGTTGTTAGAAATCATATTAGATTGCATAAGTGAAACATCACTCTCGGGATAGTTTAAAGTTAGGTGTCTTCTTTCATTAGAATGGATTTCATATGATAGTTAAAAGATAGATTAGATTTAGAACAAGCATTCACCCCATGAAATCCAAAAAAAATAAAAAATCATCCCATTAGTACACACATCATAAACAGATTGGGAAACTAGTCCCATCATCCCCAGTCGGAGCCACTATTCCAAATGGAAAAGGAGTTGTTTTAAGGTCCAGACCGGGTGGTTATCCCCCTTGTTGTAGACCCGATTTTTCGAGCATTTCCACATATTTGGTGCTAGAAGGAGGGCTTGACTGTGAATAGCAAGTAAATCTACATCTTCATGCCATTCTAAGAGTAAAACTCCCTCACCAACACCCTCAACTTCTCGTTCACATTCTAAATCTTCCATCACTAAACCAAAAGTTGAAATGAAAAATGGAGAGCACATTACTGAGATCCAAAGCAAGCCAGATCATTCTTCTTCAGATCCTCCTGAGTTACAAACTTTAATTCATAAGTTACAGGGAATTTCCCTATCTCAAGAAGAATCTGAGTTTTCCCAAGGTAGTGTCACTTCTCATCTGACCCCGTCTCAATGACTGACTAGATCACAAAGCGAAAAATTAGGAATCCCATCAGTTGAGTTTCCTTTACCAAGTCATAATAAAGTTAGGAAAACACTAGTATAATCTCAGAGTGAGTTTCTATCATCATCTTCGTCTACCATCCATCCATATCATCACAATTTCATTCATCCATCCCTTAACTCCAGATCGTGGTTCACACAAGTACAGGAGCAACATCCTCCTCTACCCAACCACCTTCAACTACTGTCACTCCTCCTCCTACTCATACCCCAACAATGGCAGGAAACCCTCCACCAAGGCCATGGGCTAATCCAGGAGTTGTGAATATGCCTGCACCCTTATCGCAATTACCAGCTCATCCTGAGAAATGGCTTCCCAAGTTCAATCCTCACAATGGTCTATCAACCGAAGAGCACATAAATAATTTCATGCTATCCATAAATTTAAATGGAGTAATGGAAGAGGAAGCAGTTGTACGATTATTCCCTTATACTTTAAAAGGAGCAGCAGGGTCATGGTATTTTTCATTACCATCAAGCTCCATTAATAACTGGGATACATTTCAAGATCAGTTTTTACCAAAATTTGGAGATGACCGATCTACAACAACTTTAATCAATGACCTCTCTAGTTTGAAAGTCGAACCAAGAGAACCAATTAAGGATTTCAATTCTCGTTTCAATAAATTATTAAACAAAATACCAATAGTGTCGAAGCCTAGTAATGAAGTCCAAAATGAATGGTATATTTCCACTTTGCCCTCAAATTCAGCCATCTTTGTAGATAGAGCTGCCAAGCCAACGTTAGCTGAAAATATGAAAGAGGCTATAGTTGTAGAGAAACATATCCTAGCCGTAGAAAATAAAAATTTTGTAGATGAAAGAAAGTCTAAAAAAGTGTCTTTTAGAGATGATCCTAAGAAAAAACAATCAAAAGACCCATTTGACCTGGAAGGGTTACAAAAATTCTTGAAAACCATGTCCAACGAAATGGTAGATATAAAGAAACAAGTAGCAGAAACCTCTTCTAAGAAAGTTTATAAACCCTTTAAAAGAAATCCTTCAACTGATCTGAAACCTCCAAATGCTATAACAAACGCAGAATCAGAAGGGGAAGAGGAAGAAGTTTCAAATGAGGAACAAACCAATGATGATGAAGTTTTATAACTACAAGGAATGTGGGACTTCATTCTTCTGGATGAAGAAGATCAAGATGCATTACCAGTTACTACCAGAAGTAGAAATCAACTTGATCCTCCACAATCTAGTTCTAAACAGAAAAATCCAAGCCCAACTCCTAAGGATAAAGTCGCAGGTAAGAAGTCCTCACCAAAGTCTACTTAGACAAACCCAATCCAATCTGATTCAGCAACTCCATCTAAAACTCTTATCATCTCCAATGGAATGGAGTATAACATTGTTGAAGACATGAAGAAGACTAGGGCTAATATTACTTTTCATGAGCTCAACAAATTAAAGCATCAACATAAATTTCTCTTGAAAGAGTTGAATGTAGTACTAATTGCGCCTCTACCTGTCGCTGTAATTTCACAAGCTACTCATGAAATGGGAAGACCTCTAACTAGTATGTCAAATAAAGTTGATCCAAATGACATTGCTTTGATTGGAGGAAGGTCAAAATCCCATAGTCCGCCATTTCTCCTTACCTTTGAATTTTTCAATAAAAATTTGCATAACTGTCTGGTAGATTATGGTGCTTCATCTAATATTTTGCCTAAGACAGTTTGCGTAAAGTTAAATGTCCAACCTTAGAAATTTGTAATGCACACATTGCAGCTGGATCGGTCTCAAGTCAAGGTTATCGATGAACTTAATCAAGTTACCATAAGGCTTTCATCAAACCCAAAGGTATGTAAAGTCATTGATATACTTGTCGCAGACATTCCTGAATTTTATGGACTAATCCTTAGCAGGGATTGGTCAGATAAGCTTCACGGTTACTTTGCGACTGACGAGTCTCATATGTGCCTCCCTTACAATGGTAAACCAAATCAGATAAAGGTTTAGTGAGAAAGACACCAAAAGTATATAGTAACGGAGTTGGAAGGGGAAAGTGAACCTATAGCATACAACAATAATATAATTGGAAACTATTCCGTTGATTCGTTCTTAGGGAATTTCAATGCTCATACTTCACCTTTTTTGGAAAATTCCGTTTTATCTTAGATAGAAAATTTCTCTCAAATGGACACTTCTAGATGCATTGATTTTGTAGATAAACCTGTAAATAAAACTTTGTTTTGGAAATTATTTTTTGATGGTTCTAAGTCTAATGATGGAGTAGGAGCAAGTTGTATATTAGTCAGCCCAAAAGGAGAGAAAACCATGCTAACATGTAGACTCAAGTTCAATTGTCGAACAATATTGTTGAATATGAAGCATTAGTTCAAGGGTTATACAAGGCAATCAGGATTGATATCAAATATCGGTAGTCTTTGGAGATTCTGAGATTGTTATCATACAGGTAAGAAATACTATACATTGTCTGTTAGGACACTTGAAGCACTATCAATCGTTAGTACAAGACCTAACTTCACACTTTATAGCATTTAGTATTTCATCTATTCCTAGACACCAAAATGCTAGTGCTGATCTCCTTGCTAATGTAGCTTCCAAGCTCATTCCATCAGAGGACTATAGTCTAGACATATTCTCGATTAAATTAATCTTTAGACCCTCTATTCCTAATAATATTACCAACTAGAGAATTTTCAATGATGACCCTGATGTTGCAAGTTTTCTGACTTCAGAAGGCTCTTACAATAATCAGACAATTGATGAAGACCAACATGACAAGCAGCTAAAAAAAGGAAGTAGCAATGACGATATACCTAAATCCATAGTCAAGTTGAAGGACCTATATGAATTAAAGGGCAGGTTCAAAAGGTCCACCAATTCAAAACTTTAGAGTTCAACTCTGAGATATGAATTAGTGAATCTAGGACTGACATAAAACCAGAAAACATCAACCTAGGTCTTGGTCTGACGCTCGAGGAAAAGGTAGCTTTCATTCGACTGTTAAAGCAATAAAAAAATGCCTTTGCTTGGAATTACGATGATCTCAAAACTTACAACACTTCGATTATACATCATACAATTCTGGTGATCGTTGATGAAAAGCTAGTCCAGCAGAAATTGAGGAAAATCCATCCTAATTTGGAAAACCAAATTAAGTCTGAGTTGAAAAAATTACTGAAAGCCAAGATTATTTTTCTTGTTAGGCATTCCAGATGGGTTTCCAACCTGGTACCAGTCAGAAAGAAAAACGAAGATATCTAGATTTGTATTGACTTTTGAAATCTCAATAAAGCTTGCCAAAAGCATAATTTTCCACTAACCCCTATGGAACAAATATTACAATCGGTTGTAGGGTTTGAACTGATGTCCTTTTTAGATGGCTTCTCGGGGTATAACCAAATCTTGGTCCACCTAGATGATCAATTGAAGACCACATTTAGAACAAGATGGGGCACTTATGCATAACAAAAGATGTCATTTGGGTTGATTAATGTCGGTGCCACATTTCAAAGGGCCATGGACATTGCATTTAAAGGATTAGTGAATAAGTCAATGGTGATTTACTTAGATGACATATCAGTGTATTCAAAAAAACACAATAGTCACCTCAGAGACTTAAAACAGATCTTCCAACAATGTCAAAAATATGGGATCTCACTTAATCCAAAAAAGGTCGTTTTTTGCATTAAGTGAAGGGAAGCTTCTCAAATTTATAGTGTCTAAAGCTGGAATCCATATTGATCCAGATAGAATTAAGGAAATTTCTAAGATATCTCTACCCCATAACAAAAAAGCGATGCAGTCTTTCCTTGGTCAGATTAATTTCATTAAAATATTTGTCCCTGAATTTTCAAGAATCGTGTCATCTCTCCAATCCATGATAAAGAAAAACTCTCTTTTCAAATGGGGACATGCAGAACATGAAGCATTTGGTTTGATAAAACAACCGATTATAAATGCCCCATCTCTAGCGACTCCAAAATTTTCTGATCCTTCCACTTTGTATACATTTTCCTCTAAGAAATCGTATGTTGCAATACTCACATAGGCCAATCAAGATAAATCCAAAGCCCCAATTTCCTTCTTTAGTTCGAACTTGCAAGGAGCTGCATTAAATTACTCTGACATTGAGAAATAGGCTTATTTTGTATTCAAAGCAATTAAACACTTTAGACCCTTCCTTCTCAAGACTCATACAAAAATAACAGTACCATTTCCAGTGGTAAGAAATCTCTTGGTACAGAAAGACATGGGTTAAAAGAGGGAAAATTGGGTCACAGCCCTGTAAGAATATGACGCTAAAATCAAACCAGCAAATATTGTAAAAGGTCAAGGTTTTTGCAAGATGTTGGCTGGAGCATCGCACATGTCAGAAATGCAGCCTCCAGATAGTGACGTACAAATGCACGAGGTAAGCCTAAATGACATTGAATCAAGATATGCAAATATCATATTTTACTTAAGGAATGAAAATGCTCCTTCACATTTGAATCAAACAAAGAAAAGAGCCCTGAGGCTAAAAACTAAACAATATCAAATTGTAAATGATGTACTCTTTAGGATGCGTTATGATTATGTTCTCCTTAGATGCCTTGAGAAATATGAAGTTGAAAAAGTATTGCAGGAACTTCATGATGGACCAGTGGGTGGAAACTATGCAGGAGATGCAACAACACAAAATCTTGTGCGTTGGCTACTACTAGCCAGTGTTATTTAAGGATGCACATAGCTATGTAAGAGGATGTCAGGTTTGTCAAACTGCTGCTGGAAGACAGAGGAAACCATTGTTGCCATTACAGTCGGTCAATATTGATCAACCAATTGAACAATGGGGATTAGATATAATAGGTGAGATCATTCCTTACTCTTCTAAATAGCATAAATACATCCTTACTACTACCGACTACTTTATTAAATGAGTGGAAGTAGTTCCTCTTAAGTCAGCCAACTCTGAGAATATCAATAAATTCATAGATCAATTCATAATTACCAGGTTTGGCTTACCTTCTGCTTTAATGTTTGATAATGAATCATATTTCTCAGCTAATGCTATGACTGAATTTGCACTCAAAAGAGGTTTTAAGCTTAAATATTCTGCCAATTATTATCCGCAAGGAAATGGGTTGGCTGAATCAACGAACAAAAACCTTATTAGAATCATTAAACGGATTATTGATCAAAATCATAGAAACTAGCATAAGTCTTTAATGTACGCTCTTTGGGTAGATCGAATAACTCAGAAAAAAATTATTGGCACTTCTCCTTTTAATTTAGTTTATGGGAAAGAAGTGGTCCTCCCAACAAATCTAGCTATTCCTTCTTTAGCCTTAGTTCAATTCATTGAAGAAACCGCTTCCTCATCCTTGCAATTAAGACGGTTGCAGATCCTTAAGCTTAAAGAGGAACGAGAAAAGGCCAGAATTACCCATGTGCATCATCAACAGTTAGTAAAAGCTTCTTTTGATTCAAACTTGGTATCTAGAAAATATTTTCAGCTTGGAGACTTAGTATTGAAATGGGATAAAGCCCATGAAGAGAAAGGCAAGCATACTAAATTCCAACGGATGTGGCTTGGACCATTCCAGATTGTTGAAATCATGTCTCCAACTTTCATGCTACAAGGTTTAGCAGGGAAAAGAGAGTCTTTACATGTTAATGGAAAAATCCTCAAAAAATATTTCCCGTAGAAGATCTCTTTTATTTTTTGTAGATTGTTGTTTTTAGTTTAGTTTTCTTTTTGATAAAAAAAACAGGTTGAAAATGTTTACTTTTGGTTTCCACGAAAAGAATAGTGTCTCTTGTCAATTTTATTTTTTTTCGCTTGTATAAGTGGAAGTGGTTAGGAAAATTAATATTTATTTTTGAAACATAGCGTCAAGTGCTATTATTTTGAAAATTTTTACTTGTTCTTTTGTTTTAGCTATACAAGTTTTGGTAAAATCAACCTTAGAAAGAAGTTTTCCTCATATCAGTCATAGAAGGTATCAATAACAAGACAAAGATTCTCTACAAAAAAGCTATTTTTAAACTCTACAATTGTCGTCTAGAATAATTCTTAAGGAACCAATGACTTCCTCCCCACTTTGGGAAATTACGAGATTCAAAGAGTAATCCAACTATGCACTTTAAACTTAAAGAAAAAGAGGTCTCATCAAGAGCTGGATTATCATGATCATAAATATTATAACTAACTGACATTGCCATACTGCATACCAAAATAGGGTAATGGCTTGAGATTGTTTCAATCAAAAGACAAGGGGTCTCATCACGAGCTAGCTTGTTCAGTTCAAGTTATAAATCAAGTGAATGGCACTGTCAATTTTGGCCACCAAACCAAGACATTGTTCTTTAAGAATTAAAAGAGGAATAAGAAAAGAAAAAGCGATAAGTGTATATGAGGATTTATCTTTGAAAATTTCATACTTCTTAAGTAGGATACTTGATCATTGTCGGGTAACAGGTAACCCTGTCGAGGCTATGGATGCCTGCTAGCAGCAAAGGCTCTACCTATGACAAATGAGTATACCTAAACTGATCTAAAGAGATGTCTTTGTTTTTATCTTCACAAACCAAGTAATGACCAATGTAAGTACAATGACTACCTCTGGGGAGAAGATAATCAGAATAAGGATAGTTGGAACAAGATGTAGTTGTTAACAAATAGCACTATTTACCTTATATTTCTAAAATAAAGTTTCATTTTCAAAACCATTTCTATTTTAGAAGTTTAAAAAAATTCAAAAAACCATCAGAGATAACTAGTTCTTTCAAGTGAATCACCAATTGTTGTGACCATCAACAATTCCCCTTTTTATTAGTGTTAGCAATAACATTAATAAATGGGGACTCTTCTAAAAAATCAAATCTTAGCATTTAATGTTGTCTTTTTGCTTTTAAAATAAAACAAGATATCAAAGTGGAACTTGCTAAAACATGTAAATTTACCTTTTCATACTCCAAGCGCATGAAACATCACAAACTATGAGTTTCCTTATAAAAAGCACTATATGACCACAAGACCTAAGAAAAGCTTTATAAGTGGAAAGTCTCGAATATTAAGAGAAGCTTTGAAAAACCCACTTTTAAAACGATATTATCACATCGCAAAAGATCACAACAAGCATCTCTTATAAAAGTAATCCTTGAAAATGCGATTCGCAAGAATGCGAGATCACAAAGTCTTACAACCTCATCGCATCACAAATTCCAAATTCTGCGATGCTACTTTATGTAAAATGCCAAAATATTGTGAAATGCGACAAAGCCTCTCACAAATCGCATGTTGCAGATGCCTGACGAAATGATGATTTTTAATGATAATAGGTTTTGCAATATTGCAATCTGTGATATTACGAAGCAAATTGAAAAATTGCTTTTATCGCAGATCAAAGGCCTTTCCATCATTCAATGTAAAAGTTATGAACATTAAATTCTAACTTAATGGTCCATTAGTGGTCATTTATTAAAAAGACGAGTCAGATCAAGGTAAAGGACCGACGCAAGGTGATGTCTTTTGATATGATTTAGAATTAAAACTTTCCCGTCACCTTATTTTTGTCTTTCTATTGATGTTTCCTATATTCATTATAATCTTTATCATATCCTTGCTCTCTGCTTGCAATTTTCAGGAAGAGTACGCAGAGCGTAATACACGAAAAAATGGGGAAGAAAGGCAACGCACCTGCATCTAAGAAAACAAAAATGACTCCATTATTCATAGACACCACTTGTACTAGGGATACAAGGATATCTACCTGGGAAGCCATGTACCAATTGTTAGAAGAATAAAACTTGAGAATTATGAAGGTTACAGTTACAGTCGACGGACGCGGCTCTTTTGAAGCATCCCTAACTAAGCTTGCATGCTTGTTTCTACACTGTATTGCTGCGAGGCCGAAGATACTCCCCTACACTGATATGGTGAAATGGATTATAGATCATGCAGATATATCTAATAGGTAATTTAAGACGGCCAATCAGCAAGTCATGGGGTCGTTTACCCTAAACAATTTGAGACATATGTATCACTTGCCAGAACCCTAGGCTAGCTACAACAAGTAGTTTGTAGAAAAGTTTTCCAATGAGAACGAAGACTTGGAAAAATGCACAAAGCACTGGTCGAACAATGAGGAAAGATTAAAGAAGGATAAAAACGGTATGTACACCACTGGCATTCTTTCTTCTCCTTATTGTTTTGCCGCTGCAATGTTGTGTAGACTGTTTAGGAGACCAGACATCAATAAGTTTTCATCAGAGTGGTTACCCCTATTGGATGCGGCTACCATTTCCACCATAATGGATTAGGCCCAAATTTTATCAGGTAATTTAACCTTTGTTATTTTAGGATATTGAACTAAAAGAATTTTTTCTTCAAGGGTTTACCCTCCATTCTTTTTGAGCACCTATGTCATGGACACTATTTGTTTTGTTTCTGATTTCCCTATCATGAGATGGAAGTGGAGGTACAAAATCCTCTTCCCATTGAGGTTTATCACAAAGTATTGTGGGAATCCAATTTCATCCCACATTTCTACAAGATTTGTCATGGAGGTATGCTCCCTATTCATAAAATGCTCTACAACAAAGACGCCCCAAGATTTTACCCAAAAGCTGAGGTTGACATGTTCCAAGTGGGAAGGTGGTTTGGAGAGGAGTTGTTCAATACATCAGGGTGTTTGGCAGCATTGCTTCACCCCATGTGCTTCCTTTTTACGTCCCCCATAAACTAATGGCCAGGGAAATAGCCTACCAGACCTGTGGCATTGGAGGAATGAGTAAAGTACTGAAAGATTCTAAAAACACCATTTGGCCTCAATTTCCTATAGTATGCGGAGCTTTTGCGTTATTTGACTTAGGTCATGCTTTTAAAGAGGTTGATAATATGTTATGTTTACAACTTCCAAAGTTCTCGGGGAGGCAGTATGATTCCTTTGGTGTTGTAAGTAATTTTACTACAATGGTTAAAATAAAAGTGTTTAGCAATGAAGAAGATCCCTTTGACGATGTCTTTCTACAGAAGAACACTTTCAGAAAGGTTCTACATATGGAAAGAATTCATTTTGACCAAGAAAAACTTCAAAAGTTTGAAAATTACAGAAAGCAGTGGTTAACAAAGGTCCCTTTGAACCAATTTCTCATTGAACGAATAAGGGAGCCTACTCCCAGTGTAAGCATAAGTGGAAGTTTAAAAGAAGAGAGGTTTAAATCAAATTCAGAATAGGAATCAAATGAAAATTCAGATGATCATTCGAAGAGTGAACACAACAGAAGTGAGGAGTCAATTAAAGACACAAATCAATCTATAGAAAAGCCTGACCAGCAGGTTTTGTCCCCAAAACAAGCTGAAGTTCCCACTCCCCCTACAATGCTAGCAAATCCACTTGTAGTTGATCTAGAAGGGAAATGGGAGAATTTTAGTAATTTAATCAACACTAAGGAACATAGTGTAGAGAACGGAGCATATTCATGTTGCTCCATCGTCTGAAATTGTACTAAAGATAGAGGAGATTCCTCCTCTAGACGTATTTTATAACCTGCAACATAAGGCTGTCGTTAGAAGGAAAAGGAAGAAAAGAAAGATAAATGCCCTTCTCACTCTATAGGATGAACCTCTAGATGTTCTTTGGAAGGACTCAACTACAAACCCATCGAAAAATCTAACTATAGATGTTCTTTGGAAGAACTCAACTACAAACCCATCAGAAAATTTAACTAGGCTCTCTCAAATCGCAGGAGCATATGCTTTGGAAACAATTGATAAAACAACATAAGTTCAAGTGCTACTAAAAGAGAAGGAGTATAGGATTTTGTTTTTATAAGAACAACTACAGCAAGTCAACATCAGTCAAGAAACAGAAACACAGCTAATAAAACTCTAGCAGATGCAATTGAATCATTAAAGCAGTTTGGCCAATAAAAAAGAACAGTTACAAGCTATGATAGAACTGCATAAGGAGGATCCAAAAATTGGGGAGTTTATCACAGAAGCACTCGCTCTTAATGCCCAACTCTTGCAACAGGAAGAAATACTCTGCTAGAAGATCTCAGAATGGAATTCCCATTGTGAAACGAATGATAATATTACCTATCAAGCCGTAGATATACGACTTAATTATGGTTCAATTTTTAAAAAGGTTGCGGACTTCTTGAATTGGCAGAGATCAGAAGAAGGGAAAAGAGCAGAATTGCCCAGAATCGACGAATTGCACAAAGAAATGTTATTTGCGAAATGGGATTCCCAACTTAAAGAAGCAGAAAAGGCGATGGAAGAGGCAGTGATAGCAGTAAATAGTGTCATTAAGTGCATAAATGAAAATCTGCACAAGGCCAATTTGATATCAGGGACTACCCTGGGCTTCCTCCCAAAGGCACAACAACTTCAAACAAAGTGGAAACAAATAGCAAAGGAAAAGGCAAAGTCGATTAAACAGGTAAACAAGTTAAACTGGGACACATACTGGCAGTACCTGGTAAAGCCACATAGCCAATGGATGACCCTGAAATATTTATTTTTAGACTTCATTAGAGTATTATTTAAACCCCTCTCATGCATTTAGAGAGGGGTCTAGAGTTTTATCAAAAACAATTCTTCAGAACGTGCAGTTTGCCCCCCACTGAGGAGGTTTTGATAAAATGAATGGAACAATATTTATTTTTATATGAGTTTGATATCTGCTACTGAAATGCACTTTTGTACTCTTAGTGGATGTTGAGTGATTTGAAGATAAATCTATATTGCTACAGCTCATGAGTAGAACTTATTACCAATGGTATTTTTATCTCCTGATACTTTTTACTTATGTGCCAAGCGATAAATTATTTTCAATTATTGATATATAAAAGTCTGAATGTTTAGTTGTCATTATTGCACTTATGTACGATGATAACTTACTTTTTTATGCTGAGTATATGAATAACTCTTATGCGATATTTTTCTCATAATTGTTTCAGCTAACTTTTTATACGAAACAATGATTTTAATGGATTCTTTTCTCACAGTGATTGAATTATTTATATTATCAATTGCTGTTAGAAATTATTTTAGATCACATAAGTGAAACATCACTCCCGGGATAGTTTGAAGTTAGGTGTCTTCTTTCATTAGAATAGATTGCATATGATAGTTAAAATATAGATTAGATTTAGAGCAAGAATTCACTGCATGAAATCCGAAAAAAAAAAAGAAAAACACCAACCTATTAGTACACACATCATAAACAGATTAGGAAACTGGTCCCATCATCCCTAGTCGGAGCCACTATTCCAAACGGAAAAGGAGTTGCTTTAAGGTAAGGACCGGGTGGTTACCCCCCTTGTTGTAGACCTGATTTTTCAAGCCTTTAAACACAACTATACTACATCAACCTGGGGTTTGTACAAACTTGGAGGTGACAGTGTTGTATACACAGTAGATGCAGTGGTCTACTCTTTTCAATTTACAATTGGGGAGATAGACCACTATGGTTTCTCAAATCAGTCCTCTATTGAATAGAAGGAGTCTCACTACCAAATGGAAATGGGAAAATTATTCTTAATGCAAAAAAAAGGAATGTTGCCTACTCTAGGAAATGAAGGTATTGAATTGGAAGGTGTTATAAAGGGAATTGAAATCATCTAGCTAGGAATCTACACATTTTTCTTACAAAACATACCTAACTTAACCTTGTATATAGCATCAAGCTATCTGGACTAACTGAGCATGGAATTTTATCTAAGAACTATTGTGACTGTTGCATGCATGTGCTAACTTAGAAATTGCAGAAAAATCCTTTTTGATGTTAAGTTTTATGAATGTAAATGCTAATTTCCAACTTGTTCTTTGGCAGGGGAGAAAAGTACGGGGGAAAGGTCTGGAATACTTTCAAGGGTATGCAAGCCAAGTGGAGGCCTAAGCTAAGCTTAGATGACCATTTATGCTCAATTCGGGCTTAAAACAGGCTGCTACAGGGTTTCTTGTAGTACTACAAAATGTCTTAGTTCTGCTACAGGATGCACTGTTTTACTATAGAAAACAAGCTGAAAGCTTATAAGGAGGTAGGAAAGGTAGAATGAAGTGTGGGAAAGGTGTTTGATGGAGAAATAAGGCATGCAGGATGTGCACACTACCCAAGGATCAGTCAAATGCTTCCATATAATTAGATTTGCTCAAGGAAAATGACCACTTTACTTACAAACCAAGAATTCTGATTAGGGTTTGGTGGACTTTGGAAATGTAGGTGGGGAAGACTTGGATGTGGCGAATGAGATGAGGTCTCCCTATAGATCTGAAGGTCCTACAGCAACATACACTCTTTTCTTCATTTATGCACAATTTCATTTATACATGGAAAAGATGAGTTGAATGGAGGAAAAATAGAGTTATCAATAGCTAATGGCTAAGTTTATGAATGGAAGTGATTCTAAACCATAGAAAACTCAAGAGATAAAAAAATGACAATTGAAAATACTTCTATGAAATTTTGAGACAATTATCTATTCAACAAAAAAACCCTAGGTTATGCAGTAATAAAATAATAACTCTATTTTTTTAGGCCATGTGAATGGAACCCTCAAACCATGATCCCATAAGGGAGATGAGGTAAAGGTCATTATCACAAGATTTTCTGAAGTGTTTACTTTCACTATGATACCACTGATCTATCTATCCACAAATGGAAGCAAACTAAGTAATCATTTAAATGCTTGTAGATTAAACAAAACCAAAATCACTTCAACAACTAACTATGAATGTAATCTAAGAATACATGTGTAAAAAGAGGAACCTTTGCTGCTAGGGTTGGGCCCTAACCCAAGAGATTCAACCCTATGAGTCAACTCAGTGCTGGATCAAGGGAATGCTTTTCATTTCCATTAAAATATAAAAAAATATAAGAGTTATCAGTCAATCCTACCATTAGAAAGCCATTTTGTTGTCTAGTTAAATCTTCTCTACGAATAGAGGCGATCCCTCTAGCCCAATGAGTGGGTCTAGCAACCGAAGTGACAATCTACTAGACACTTTCCTAAGTTGCAATTGAAAAGAGAGACGAAGAATATGGCCTACCTTATTCTAATACTATCTTGATCTCCTTTATTGAAGACCTTGAATCACTCATGCCACGAGCTCATTCTTGTTTCTCTCAGCATTTATACACATGCACAAGAGATCAACACACAACAAGGCATGCAAATACAAATAGCATATTCAAAAGCAACCTACTTAACTCATCAAGGAATGTTAAGCTAAATGATACATGAGCATACACATTTAGGGAAAATGAACCAGCAGTTGTATATTAATAGAAAATAAGGGGAAGCATACAACTAAGCCTTGATGTTGATAGACTCTCCTTGAATTAATATCCAAGTCCAAGCTAAGCTCTCCAAGCACTCCTTCTCCAAGCCAAATGAATAGCATATAGGCACAATCTTAGCATAAGGGTGCAAATAGGCATAGACCAACCAACCTCTAACAATTTGGGAATGGGAGTGGATGAATATATAGGTTGGGAAAGGGAGTTAGGATCTATCCAAAGATAGGATTATGCCCTCATCTTATGGAGGTAGCTCGTAGGGATAAGACCAAGAGGCCAAGTTGGGAGAATTCGACCTCATCTACGCCAAACAACCTCCAGAATGCCACTCTAGAAGCTTCGAGATCATAAAGCTTCTCATCCTCTTTTGGAGAATTACCTTTTTGGGATCATCGTGAGAAAACATAGCATTGCCATCGTGGGTCTAGTATAGTGCAATAGGCGACCATCATTGTTTTTAGCCTCATAAGAGTGATGATTCTCAAATTAGGGTTTAAAAGCTATTTCCTTCAAGGAAATCTCAAGGCATTTTCCAATCAGTGTTTTAGGGAGGATCTAAGTTGCATATCTGAATGAGTACACTGCATGATGGTCATGTTTCGAGCACTTTAGGGTATGTCACAGGGAAGTGCGGGAGGCATGACAAAATACTGTGTAACACCCCTTCATGGGCGAGTGCACCCCTAAGCGAACCTGCCTATGGGCAGGTAAGCGCCCTTTCCTGGCACTTGCCTTGTTGCACACGCTACCCGAACTTGGTCACTCACTTGTCATGTACACCACATCGCTGCCATTCATTCCATCTCTCACACCCACTCGTCACATCACGTTACCTACCCAATATGCCTTGTCGTTGTGTCACATTACCTTGATGTCTGAGTGCCCCTTGGTGTGGGTACACCTATGGGTAGGGGTCCACAAGTCTGTCGCTATAAGTTTGTGATGAACACTCATTGCCTAAATTGTGTGGGTGCCTTCCGCTCTAGAACTTCCATGCCTCTCAACTTGTCCTCCAACATACGCACATCAACAAGTCGCCACCAAGGCGCCTCATTGCATAGGTGGGTTCCCTTCATGTGTGTATTCCCATTGTGCGCTCTTTCCTTTCGACCCTCTAAGTGTTTGTGGGCGGTCATGGGAACTTGTTGGTCTTAGTTCCAACTCGAGGCTTTGACGGTGCAGATCGCAGGAGTTCATATCACCACGCGAATAAATTGGACACGAAGTATCTCAAATGTACTTTCTCAACAAAATCATACTTCAAATAGCGAGCCATGAAGAGTACGCATGAAGAAAAGATACATCTACAACTAAGTTTTTATGACAAGTATACATATTGAAGAAACTCTATATCAATCAATTGTGTAAAATTTATGTTATAAGAAATTAAAATATAGAAATAAAATAAAATATTTATAAAAAATTAAACTAATACATTAGAACAAATATCTATAATATATATATATATTATATATATAATATATATATATATATATAATAAAATAAATTAGAATAAAAAAATTATCAATTAGGAAAATAAAATGTATACTTAAAAAAATTAGTATATTTTCCAATATTAATATATAATAATAAATATTTTTTCTAATAATGTTTTATTTTTAAAACCATACTTTATCTTTTTCGGATTTCAACTTATAATTTATTACAAAAAAGTAATTAATAAACTTACTACTAAAATAATTCTACATTTCCCATTATTAAGAAGTTTATAATTTAATATTCTTGAAAGTTAGAATGACAGTTCCATATCATATATACTTATTTAAAATTAAATCAGCAACACTCATACAAATTAGAATTCCACGAAAAATATATAATCAATTCTATACCAATGTCAATTTAATGCAAGCCCAGTGATTTACAACAACAGTTTTTACAAAAATATTGTTAATGGAGTGCATAAAAAAGTATTTCTTATTGTAATATATAATAGTATATTTGATGGAATATAAAAAATTTATGAAATTTATAAAACAATCAAAATAATAATTTAATTTCGTTGTAAATCATAAACTTATTCAATCAAATTAATTCACTAAATATACATTTATTAAAATTTATATAATTTTTTAAAAAAAAACATTGGGATAGTACGGTTACTTAAAATTTGAAATAATTTAACCTACTAATTATTTTTTATTTTAATTTAGTATATTTAAATAACTTACTTTGAATTTTTTTATTATTAATTTAACTTTATTTAGATTAAGTCATACAACCGGCCACTATCTAACATTTATTTTATAAATATACTAGCATTTGCACCTAATGTTGCAAAGGAAACGCCGTAAGGCATAGTGTGTGGAAGAATATTGAAATGTGAATGGGCTTTTTTGAAGGCAAGTGTCGATGATAATGAGTTTGAATTGAAGAAGCCATGCCGAAAACCCTATTCAGGGGTTAAAGTGGCTATGAAATGGAATAAAAGTAGTCATAAATATCCATTGAACTTGTTTAGATACCTTAAAGATTTCCTAGTTGAAGGTGAAGTTAAACAAATGAATTCACGCGAACAACAATTGGGGATATGGGGGTATCCATATCGATATACAAAATTTTAAGGAGAGGTATGT